>JASJET010000275.1:1292500-1360000 GCA_034092305.1 Diaprepes abbreviatus
ATACCTGCGCTCGTTCTTCGCTCGTAGTCGAGTGAATGTAGTTATTGTAATAACACTTAGTTGAGTGAGTTTAATCATAACTTATTTTAAAACTATAATTCACAGTGAAGTGGAGTTATTACATACATTACGTTTAATTTCTAATTTTAAAGTTGTTCTTAATCATAAGAAAATATCGGCAGGGTGCTACGAAATGGGGATCTTAAGTAGACAGTTCTTTTCTTTGCATTTTGCTTTTAGTTCGTTACAGCTCCACTGATGAGGCCATTAGGTGGCAGAATCTAGTATAAAGAAAAAAATAATTCAGATTTTTTGCCCATTTTTTCTAAATCGCACCACTGTTGCAACATATGACTCAACGCAACCTATACAAAACTTCTTAATTTTGATAATGCTTCATCCTATACATATATTGTGTGTTTTTTACAAAATCCAATAGGGTTATTAAAATTTGGTCACATGTTATTTAATTTTTTTTTAAATACCTTTAAACAAAATTTAAGCAATGTAAAAAATATTTGATGCATGCATACTATATTTGTCAAGGAGAATATTTCGGATTTAAATATTAAATTATAACTGCACCAAGGACGTACGTAAAGGTTAATATGTGATTATTTAATAATTAAAAGTATGTACGCCATTGACTTTTTCCCTTTTTGACATCATTTTTGTAAAACATGTTTTTCAAAATGTATCTATATATGTAAAGCGGTCTATTTAGATTTAGATTTGTTGTCTTAAATTTTAGTTTTATTATATATATATATATATATATATGTAAATTTCAATTTTTTAGGGATTAAACATACATTTTATCCACGCCAAACCCAAAAATGTCCCTCAAGGAGTCCAGACTTTGCCTCTATTACTTATACATGGATGGCCTGGATCTGTAAGGGAATTTTATGAAATGATACCAATTTTGACAACACCGCAAAAGGGTAAAGAACGATGATTAAAATTTGATTTTTTTTTTTATTTTTGCTGTGTTATTTTTAGGGTCCGATTTTGTTTTTGAAGTAATAGCACCCTCATTACCCGGCTATGGATTTTCCGATGGCGCAGTCAGACCAGGATTGGGCCCAGCTCATATGGCACAAATATTTAATAAACTAATGATTAGATTAAACTTTGACAGATATTATGTTCAAGGAGGTAATTACAGCTTTCTTTTATGATTGTATTAATAAATTAATTTTTAATTTATTTTATCTTATTTATAGGCGACTGGGGCTCAGCTATATCCCATGCCACAGCTGTGCTTTATCCAGAAAATGTGATTGCAATCCATAGAAATTGGTGTTTCACTGGTGCCCCAATACAACCAAAACTGCTCATCGGAACAATTTTCCCATTGCTATTTTTCACCGAAAATGAAATTAAACAAAACTATCCGCTTAGTGAAAAGTTAAGCAACCTAATTTTGGAATCAGGATACTTCCATTTACAAGCAACTAAGCCAGATACTGTTGGTAAGTCTTTGGAAAAATCATTTTCTTTCAAGGAGGTCCATATCAAGAAAAAATATAGATTTTTAGAGTATTTAACGCCAATAACTTTTAGGTCTTGGTTTACGAGATAGTCCTGTTGGTCTGGCTGCTTATATCATCGAGAAATTTATCACTTGGACTAATCCCGCGTGGAAAGATCTTCCAGATGGTGGCCTCACCAAGAAGTACACTTTGGATCAGTTGTTGGACAACGTGATGATTTACTGGGTCACCAGATCAATCACCACTTCACAAAGATTATATGCTGAAGCTAACAGCAAGAAATACCGAAGTTTTGAATTTGATAAGTAAGCCTAAACTAAATTTTAAAGATTATTGGTAAAAAAAAACCTTTTCTGAATATTTAGGTACTCCAACTAAAATACTATCTGTTTTTCAGGATCCCAGTGACAATTCCTGCTGGTTGTAACCGATTCAAATATGAACTTATGTATCCACCAGAAACGATTTTGAAAGACTACAATTTAAATTTGATCCATCTGACTGATTTTGAAGATGGCGGACATTTCGCTGCGTTTGAACTACCGGAAGTTGTGGCCAAAGACATATTTGAATTTGTACAGAAAGTTAGAAGTTTACCTAAGGATAGCACTAAGGAATTATAGATTTTTATGTAATTTTTTTTACAGATTTTTTGGATTTTATTAAATATATTGTTTAAAAAAGGTTGGGTCATGTGGTTTCCTTATTTATTAAAAACTTCTTTTAAGTTAGTGAAAAGTCAAAAGACTTATTCGCTTGCGGCCTCAAGATAACACTGGACAATGTTCTGCCCAGTAACACAATTATGTGCTTTTATTTCATTAATTTTCGCTTATGCCGGTCCTGTTTCTATTCGTTTATAAATAGAATGTCTAGAAAAACATTCAATTTTATTATCATCATAATTATTATATAATTATGAGTACTTATATTTTTATATATGAGATTTTGATTTAATAAATCTGAGCTTAAAACGTAATTTGGTGTACGTGAATGATGGGTGTAATTGGTAAACTTTTCGCCATTTTAATACTGTTAGGTGCACTTTATGTTTACGTTGAAGTAAATAAAGAAACAGTGGTACCAAAGATTGAAGAAAAGTGGTGGAGACCCGGTAAAGAAGAAAAAGAAGACACGGTTATAAAATAATTTAAAATAAATGTATCAGATGCGGTAAGGGATGAATTTTATACAACTTCTCCTCTAAAATTGAATATTTCTAGTTTTGCAATAGAGTATTAAGAATGTTTTCCACTTAGAAAAAACAGAAAAAGATCCAAATAATCAGTTTATTTATTGTAGGACCTTAAGGATCTTCAAGAGAGACTTAAAAATGCTTTACCATTCCATCCCCCTTTGGAAGATGTTAACCATAATTACAGTATAAATACCAAACTTTTAGAAACCATTGTTGACTATTGGAAAAATAAATATAACTGGAAACAAAGACAGACATTTTTAAATCAGTTTTCGTCAATTTAAAACCAACATCCAGGTAAGTTTACAGCCTATATATATATATATATATATATATATATATATATATACATATATATATATATATATATATATATATATATATATATATATATATATATATATATATATATATATATATATATATATATATATTCATCACAGCCTATGCATTCTTTAAGCCACCCAGCTCTCAGGGATTTTAAGAGAAGCTTTAAAAGTGTCCTAGGTATATGTGAAAAATTCATAGTACAACAATTATAACGTTAACAATTTATTTTGAAGGGGTACATCCAAAGACGTGAAAATTTTTTTTATTGTTTTTTTAAAAATTCACTATGGATTTTCAAAGCCACCCAGCACTCAGGGATTTTAAGTGAAGCTTTAAAAGTGTCTTAGGTATCTGTAAAAAATTCATAGTTCAACAATTATAACGCTAACAACTTATTTTAAAGGGGAATATCCACTGACGTTAAAAAAAAATTTATTGTTAATTTAAAAATTCACTATGCATTTTTGAAGCCACCCAGCACTAAGGGATTTTAAGAGAAGCTTTAAAAGAGTCTTAGGTATCTGCAAAAAAATTCATAGTTCAACAATTATAACACTAACAATTTATTTTAAAGGGGAATATCCACTGACGTTAAAAAAATTTTTTATTGTTAATTTAGAAATTCACTATGTATTTTTTAAGCCACCAAGCTCTCAGGGATTTTGAGAAAAGTTTTAAAAGTGTCTTAGATATCTATGAAAAATTCATGGTACAACAATTATAAAGCTAAAAGTTTATTTTAAAGGGGAACATCCACTGACGTTAAAAAATTTTTTTTGGTAATTTAAAAATTCACTATGGATTTTGAAAGTCACCCAGCACTCAGGAATTTTAAGAAAAGCTTTAAAAGTGTCTTAGGTATCTGTGAAAAATTCATAGTACAACAATTATAACGCTAACAATTTCTTTTATAGGGGTAAATCCACTGACGTTAAAATTTTTTTTTTTCGTTAATTTAAAAATTCACTATCATTTTTGAAGCCACCCAGCACTCAGAGATTTTAAGAAAAGCTTTAAAAGTGTCTTAGGTATCTGTAAAAAATTCATAGTTCAACAATTATGACGCTAACATTTTATTTTAAAAGGGTACATCCACTGACGTGAAAAAAAAATTTATTGTTAATTTGAAAATTCACTATGCATTTTCGAAGCCACCCAGCACTCAGGGATTTTAAAAAAAGCTTTAGAAGTGTCTTAGGTATCTGCGAAAAATTCATGGTATAACAATTATAACGCTAACAATTTATTTTAAAGGGGTACATCCACTGACGTTAAAAAAATTTTTTTTTGTTAATTTAAAAATTCACTATGGATTTTCAAAGCCACCCAGCACTCAGGGATTTTAAGAGAAGTTTTAAAAGTGTCTTAGGTATCTGCGAAAAATTCATGGTACAACAATTATAACGCTAACAATTTATTTTAAAGGGGTACATCCACTGACGTTAAAAAAATTTTTTTTTGTTAATTTAAAAATTCACTATGGATTTTCAAAGCCACCCAGCACTCAGGGATTTTAAGAGAAGTTTTAAAAGTGTCTTGGTTATCTGCGAAAAATTCATAGTTCAACAATTATAACGCTAACAATTTATTTTAAAGGGGTTCATCCACTGACGTTAAAAATATTTTTTTGTTAATTTAAAAATTCACTATGGATTTTCAAAGCCACCCAGCAATCAGGGATTTTAAGAGAAACTTTAAAAGTGTCTTAGGTATCTGCAAAAAATTCATAGTTCAACAATTATAACGCTAACAATTTATTTTAAAAGGGAATATCCACTGACGTTAAAAAAAATTTTTACTGTTAATTTAAAAATTCACTATGCATTCTCGAAGCCACCCAGCACTCAGGGATTTTAAAAGAAGCTTTAAAAGTGTCTTAGGTATCTTTGAAAAATTCATAGTTTAACAATTATAAAGCAAACAATTTATTTTAAAGGGGTGCATCCACTGACGTTAAAAAATTTTTTTATTGTTAATTTAAAAATTCACTATGGATTTTCAAAGCCACCCTGCACTCAGGGACTTTAAGAGAAGCTTTAAAAGAGTCTTAGGTAAATGCAAAAAATTCATAGTTCAACAATTATAACGCTAACAACTTATTTTAAAGGGGAATATCCACTGACGTTAAAAAAAAATTTATTGTTAATTTAAAAATTCACTATGCATTTTTGAAGCCACCCAGCACTAAGGGATTTTAAGAGAAGCTTTAAAAGAGTCTTAGGTATCTGTAAAAAATTCATAGTTCAACAATTATAACGCTAACAATTTATTTTAAAGGGGAATATCCACTGACGTTAAAAAAATTTTTTATTGTTAATTTAGAAATTCACTATGTATTTTTTAAGCCACCCAGCTCTCAGGGATTTTGAGAAAAGTTTTAAAAGTGTCTTAGATATCTATGAAAAATTCATGGTACAACAATTATAAAGCTAAAAGTTTATTTTAAAGGGGAACATCCACTGACGTTAAAAAATTTTTTTTGGTAATTTAAAAATTCACTATGGATTTTGAAAGTCACCCAGCACTCAGGAATTTTAAGAAAAGCTTTAAAAGTGTCTTAGGTATCTGTGAAAAATTCATAGTACAACAATTATAACGCTAACAATTTCTTTTATAGGGGTAAATCCACTGACGTTAAATTTTTTTTTTTTTCGTTAATTTAAAAATTCACTATCATTTTTGAAGCCACCCAGCACTCAGAGATTTTAAGAAAAGCTTTAAAAGTGTCTTAGGTATCTGTAAAAAATTCATAGTTCAACAATTATGACGCTAACATTTTATTTTAAAAGGGTACATCCACTGACGTGAAAAAAAAATTTATTGTTAATTTGAAAATTCACTATGCATTTTCGAAGCCACCCAGCACTCAGGGATTTTAAAAAAAGCTTTAGAAGTGTCTTAAGTATCTGCGAAAAATTCATGGTATAACAATTATAACGCTAACAATTTATTTTAAAGGGGTACATCCACTGACGTTAAAAAAATTTTTTTTTGTTAATTTAAAAATTCACTATGGATTTTCAAAGCCACCCAGCACTCAGGGATTTTAAGAGAAGTTTTAAAAGTGTCTTAGGTATCTGCGAAAAATTCATGGTACAACAATTATAACGCTAACAATTTATTTTAAAGGGGTACATCCACTGACGTTAAAAAAATTTTTTTTTGTTAATTTAAAAATTCACTATGGATTTTCAAAGCCACCCAGCACTCAGGAATTTTAAGAGAAGCTTTAAAAGTGTCTTAGGTATCTGTGAAAAATTTATAGTACAACAATTATAACGCTAACAATTTATTTTAAAGGGGTACATCCACTGAAGTTAAAAAATTTTTTTATTGGTAATTTAAAAATTCACTATGGATTTTCGAAGCCACCCAGCACTCACGAATTTTAAGAAAAGCTTTAAAAGTGTCTTGGTTATCTGCGAAAAATTCATAGTTCAACAATTATAACGCTAACAATTTATTTTAAAGGGGTTCATCCACTGACGTTAAAAATATTTTTTTGTTAATTTAAAAATTCACTATGGATTTTCAAAGCCACCCAGCAATCAGGGATTTTAAGAGAAACTTTAAAAGTGTCTTAGGTATCTGCAAAAAATTCATAGTTCAACAATTATAACGCTAACAATTTATTTTAAAAGGGAATATCCACTGACGTTAAAAAAATTTTTTACTGTTAATTTAAAAATTCACTATGCATTCTCGAAGCCACCCAGCACTCAGGGATTTTAAAAGAAGCTTTAAAAGTGTCTTAGGTATCTTTAAAAAATTCATAGTTTAACAATTATAAAGCAAACAATTTATTTTAAAGGGGTGCATCCACTGACGTTAAAAAATTTTTTTATTGTTAATTTAAAAATTCACTATGGATTTTCAAAGCCACCCTGCACTCAGGGACTTTAAGAGAAGCTTTAAAAGAGTCTTAGGTAAATGCAAAAAATTCATAGTTCAACAATTATAACACTAACAATTTATTTTAAAGTGATACATCCACTGACGTGGAAAAATTTTTTTATAGTTTAGTTAAAAATTCACTATGGATTTTTGAAGCCACCCAGCACTAAGGGATTTTAAGAGAAGCTTCAAATGTGTCTTAGGTATCTGTGAAAAATTCATAGTTCAACAATTACAACGCTAACAATTTATTTTAAAGGGAAATATCCACTGACGTTAAAAAAATTCTTATTGTTAATTTAAAAATTCACTATGCATTTTCGAAGCTACCAAGCACTCAGGGATTTTAAGAGAAGCTTTAAAAGTGTCCTAGGTATATGTGAAAAATTCATAGTACAACAATTATAACGTTAACAATTTATTTTGAAGGGGTACATCCAAAGACGTGAAAATTTTTTTTATTGTTTTTTTAAAAATTCACTATGGATTTTCAAAGCCACCCAGCACTAAGGGATTTTAAGAGAAGCTTTAAAAGTGTCTTAGGTATCTGTAAAAAATTCATAGTTCAACAATTATTACGCTAACAATTTATTTTAAAGGGGAATATCCACTGACGTTAAAAAAAATTTATTGTTAATTTAAATATTCACTATACATTTTTGAAGTCACCCAGCACTCAGGGATTTTAAGAGAAGCTTTAAAAGTGTCTTAGGTATCTGCAAAAATTCATAGTTCAACAATTATAACGATAACAATTTATTTTAAAGCGCTACATCCATTGACGTTAAAAAAAAATTTATTGTTAATTTAAAAATACACTATGTATTTTCAAAGCCACCCAGCACTCAGGGATTTTAAAAGAACCTTTAAAAGTGTCTTAGATATCTGTAAAAATCTATAGTTCGGGTTAGTTCAGGTTAGTTCAGGTTAGTTCAGGTTAGTTCAGGTTAGTTCAGGTTAGTTCAGGTTAGTTCAGGTTAGTTCAGGTTAGTTCAGGTTAGTTCAGGTTAGTTCAGGTTAGTTCAGGTTAGTTCAGGTTAGTTCAGGTTTGATCAGGTTAGTTCAGGTTAGTTCAGGTTAGTTCAGGTTAGTTCAGGTTAGTTCAGGTTAGTTCAGTTTAGTTCAGGTTAGTTCAGGTTAGTTCAGGTTTGATCAGGTTAGTTCAGGTTAGTTCAGGTTAGTTCAGGTTAGTTCAGGTTAGTTCAGGTTAGTTCAGGTTAGTTCAGGTTAGTTCAGGTTAGTTCAGGTTAGTTCAGGTTAGTTCAGGTTAGTTCAGGTTAGTTCAGGTTAGTTCAGGTTAGTTCAGGTTAGTTCAGGTTAGTTCAGGTTAGTTCAGGTTAGTTCAGGTTAGTTCAGGTTAGTTCAGGTTAGTTCAGGTTAGTTCAGGTTAGTTCAGGTTAGTTCAGGTTAGTTCAGGTTAGTTCAGGTTAGTTCAGGTTAGTTCAGGTTAGTTCAGGTTAGTTCAGGTTAGTTCAGGTTAGTTCAGGTTAGTTCAGGTTAGTTCAGGTTAGTTCAGGTTAGTTCAGGTTAGTTCAGGTTAGTTCAGGTTAGTTCAGGTTAGTTCAGGTTAGTTCAGGTTAGTTCAGGTTAGTTCAGGTTAGTTCAGGTTAGTTCAGGTTAGTTCAGGTTAGTTCAGGTTAGTTCAGGTTAGTTCAGGTTAGTTCAGGTTAGTTCAGGTTAGTTCAGGTTTGTTCAGGTTAGTTCAGGTTAGTTCAGGTTAGTTCAGGTTTGTTCAGGTTTGTTCAGGTTAGTTCAGGTTAGTTCAGGTTTGTTCAGGTTTGTTCAGGTTAGTTCAGGTTAGTTCAGGTTATTTCAGGTTAGTTCAGGTTGGTATATATATATATATATATATATATATATATATATATATATATATATATATATATATATATATATATATATATGTTTATACGGCTTTCACGGATCCCTCCGTGTGAGATGCATCAGCAGTGGTTATATCCACATTATGCCGTTGTAGTGCTGAAATCACATTCAGCAAACGTACAACTATATGCAACTTCGTGTATAGATGAAGTAAAATGCGAACAGTAAATGCAAACTTATAAAACTGCAGAATCAAATTAACAATGAAAACTGGGATTTCCTTTACGGTTATGATATTAACTCGTGCACTGAAATTTTTATTCGGCAAATAAGTAAGTGTATTTCTCACTCGACAAAATAAAATAAATTAAAAATACTTCAAAAAAAATCTGTGGACGTTATCACATCTATTAAAAATAGAGATAAACTTAAAAAGATAGTGGACAAGAGCCCAGGGGCCGTATCCTCTTTGGGAGGGGTGGTGATATCACAAAAGTACAGTATGGTAAGCGAAAGCAAGTTGTAGACTGGGGGAGACACCAGCAACATTCCTATTTCTAGTGTAAAAGGCAGGGTCGGATCTAGTTTCTGATTTGAAGCTCTTGGAGAGGTGGAGGGCGATCAGAAGAAAAAAACAGTTGCCGATGATGGGGGAGGATGCGAGCAGCATACACATTCCTAATATAAGATGCAGAATCGGATCTATTTTCCGGAACTCAAAGCTCTTGGAGAGAGGAGGCTATGGCAAGAAAAATAAATTGTCAACGGGGAGGAGTGGCAGCAGCATACACATCCCAAATATAAAAGGCAGAATCTATTCTATTTTCCTGAACTCAAAGCTCTTGGGAAGGGGAGGGGTGATCGTTATCGAAACCTCCAACGTACCTGCTCCAGTGCCGCAGGTAACTGAGGACTGCCGTAAATCTAATTATTTTTAATTATATTTAAATATTTTATAAATTTACTGCAACAATAATATTTCTGATAGTTCAATTTAATTTCTGTCAGTGAGCAAAGTACACCTAACAGCGTGTGTGATTTATCTTGTTTGGGCTTGTTTTTATATATTATTTGAAATTAGTGAGATACCCCAAAGATATGGCTACCACATCTATTTTTATTCCAATATCGTTAAGCCAGGGCATTTTTTTCTCAACGAAAAACTTATTACGATGAACGTTTATGATGCCTTAAGATATCAATATCTAGATAATAATGTTAAGAGCTCTGTTGAGATGTGTTCCAACATGATACGAGTTGGAAAATCTACTATGTACCAAATACTGAAGGAGAAGAAAACGACTGGGATTGTTAGTACTCCCAAGCCACATCCGATCACAGACAGACGAAAAACCTCGTTGGTAGAAGAGATGTAAACGGCAATAAAAGGATGTACATATGGCAGTGAAAACATAGTCCGTTGTATAAAAGCCAACAGAATAAGATGGACAGGCCATGTGGTAAGATCAAGGGACCACAGATTACTGAAAACTGTATTCTTTGAGAGACCAGATGGTAGAAGATCAATAGGCCGTCCCAGGAAAAGATGGAAGGATGCCGTCGAAGCTGATTTGTATAGGATTGGAGTCCAGCAGTGGGAAATGGAAGCACAAGACTCACCCAGAGTTGTAAGACCAGGAAAGAAAGAAGAAAGAAAGGTGACTTTATTTCTAAGCTTTTATCTTTTGTTGTAAATTTGTGTTTTACAACAAGTAAGCTAAAAATGCCCGTATTAGAGCAATCTATAAAAAAGGGGAGAAATCTGAAGAAAATAATTGTAGACCAATCTCGCTATAGCCCAATATAAGCAAGGTTTTTGAAGAAGTTTTATATCAGAGAATTGTAACATTTCTGGATAAGTTTTCTGTAATATCAGATAAACAAAATGGCTTTAGAAATGGGAAATTCACAGTAGGAGTTTTGTACTAAACACTTATACAAATTATAGAATCACTAAATAAAAAAAGCAAACATTGGCCATGTACCTGGATCTGTCTAAAGCCTTTAATGCTGTGCATCTTCAAACATTATTGTTAACATTTAAAATGTATGGTATAAGGGGTAATGCACTGGAATTAATAATATCTTATTTGACGGACAAGAGGTGTGGTGAAGTCTGATTTCTATAGTGTCTCAGAGGGTTAAAATGAAGAGGGGCATCCCTCAGGAATCAATACTTGTACCTCTTTTGTATATTCCTTATACAAATGATTTACCCGAAATCTCTGGAGAGCAGACTGTACTATATGCTGATGATACATCGATTATATTCAGTGAAAGCACGGCGGAGTTGTTAAAGTCCAATCTGTGATGGATATTCTCGATGGGTACTTTCGGTCCAATAGACTGTCGCTAATATTTTCAAGACACAGTGCAACAGATTGAATAATCAATTTACATTAACATGTGAGGATACAACAATAACATCAGTTGAGAGCGCTGTTGCTTTGGGACTAAACATCGATAGAAGGTTGGACTGGAAATATCTCAGTATTGTTTTGCATTAAGAATTATTTCGGAGAGAGTTGGAATCGATGCAGCTTTGTCAGCTTACCATGCATTTGTACCGTCCAGACTCAGATATGGTTTGATATTTTGGGGTAATTCCTGTGATATTAATAGCGTTTTGATTCTGCAAAAAAAGATGTTTACGGTGTATTTTCGCAATGAAAGAACAAGACAGTTGTAGAAATTTCTTTATTAGTAACAATATTTTGACGGTTATAGGTATGTACATTTTGGATTCAGTGATGTTTATTGTTGATAACAGGGATCTTTTTGAGGGTGCATCTATTAAACATTAAACTACATTACTAGAAATAGAACAAATCTCTATTCTGATAAATATAACTTTAGTTATTTGCAGAAAAATGTCGAGTTTTCTATAATAAAAGCCTGAAAATGTACATTTACTACCGAGAAATAGATTAAAGTGTGTCCAAAAAGTCTTGTTGGGTAAAAAAGCCTTCTATACATTGAAAGAGTTTTATGAGTGTGAAATAGGCAGCATTGTCTCGACGTAGAATTTTTGTTATTGGTTGTGTCATTAAATTTTAAATGTGTGTAAGTTTCTTTATTATTTAATTTTTGTTTCATTTATAACATTGCCCTTCATCTTAAATTTTAATTGTTTTGTTTTTATTACATTAATTTGATAGAATTATTCAAGAAAGGTTTTTAAAACTGTGCAATTATTGTTAAGGTTTTTTCCTTTTCATTTTTTTTTCTATTTTTATCTGCAGCTGAGAATGAACTATAATTTTTATTATGATGTTTATTACATTAATGCTATTTTTTTGACATTGTTCCATGCCCTTATGGGTTTTTTGTAAGTAATACTTACTGGAATAAATAAAGACTTATCTATCTATCTATCTATCATATTACTATTAGAGTATAATTTCCATTGCGAATCTTTACGCGGTATCGCATCAGCAGTATAAAAAAATCTAGAATTTTTGAGAAAGATACCAACAAAATTTCAAGGTAATTATTTTAAAAGACTTCGGACTGCATGATAATATCATTATTATTAGTACATTGTTTTTATAAGGAAGTATTTTCAGAGGACTTAGTACCGCCCTGTTTCTATAGACACATCAGGCGGATTCAAAGTTCATAGTCGGTATAAATCAGATAACTAATAGAAGTATGCTATCTAAAAGATGAATTCACTTGAAATAAATCGCACTTTTTTCGTAGCTTTAGCCACGCACATTTAACATCATTCTGTATAAAATAAAAAAGAAATGAGTGTAACAAGTAAAATTTTGGGAATCCTGGTAGTATTAGGGGCAGTTTACGTTTATCTAAAACTAAATAAAGTTCCGGAAGTACCGGTAATTGAAGAAAAGTGGTGGGGACCCGGTAAGGACCAAAAAGAAGACACTACTGTCAAACCATTCAAAATAAATATATCGGACGAGGTAAGAAAATAATTTTATTTTTAACCGAATTCAACACACCGAGATTATAATTTTTTTATTTTTTCTTCTCACTTAACTTCACAGGTTATAAAGGATCTTCAAGATAGGCTTAAAAATGCCTTGCCTTTACAACCCTCTCTGGAAGGCGTCAATCAACACTATGGCGCTAACACAGCACTTTTAGAACCTGTTATTGATTATTGGAAAAATAAGTATAACTGGAAAGAGAGACAAGAATTTTTAAACAAGTTTCCACAATTTAAAACGAATATTCAGGTAAATTTACATCTAAAATAATTAATTTATATATATATATATATATATATATATATATATATATATATATATCAAATGTTGTCAATAATTTTAGTCTGCTTGTACCTGAAAGATGACAACAAGTTGTTTATTTTTTAAAATTTGCAAACCTATACCCAAGAGAGGAACCTCCAAAGAATATATATATATATATATATATATATATATATATATATATATATATATATATATATATATATATATATATATATATATATATATATATATACAGGGTGATTCAAAAATCGATCACGAAACTTAAGGGGGTGATTCTACTTGACAAAATAAGGGTAGAGCTTCATATATTTTTTTTTTTCAAAATGTCATTCGTTTTCGAGTTACAAGCCGTCCAAGTTCAAGTTTTTATATTTTGTTTTTTGAATTACTCGCTTACAGGAAAACCGATTTGACTAATATTTGAAAGATAGGCTAAGTCTTCTGCGCTTCATCATTTTAGTAACAATTCACATTGATTGTTTGCCGCTAGAGGGCACTTTACCTACATTGAAAATTGTTTTTTTGTCATAATTTTTTAGTGTTGACAGCTACAGTAGTTTTTGGCATAATTTCTGAAAGACTGATGCCAGGCCTTTAAAAAAGGTGCTCTTTATTTACATCGCTAAACCCAACGGTTTAGACGTAAATCACCCTTAAAAATTAAGTGGTAAATTTACTTTTCTCATTTCATTACCACCAGCTACCAGGTAAATAGCTATCAAAGTATACTAGAGCTGTCAGTTTAACATCAAATAAATTCGCTTTTTAAACTATTTAATTTATAATCTTAAAATAACTAATAATGGCTAATCAGTAAATATTCATATTATGGATTATTGCGATATACATTTAATTGATAAAAATTAATGAAACAGTACTAAACAAACTAAGAAAGATTCTCAAAATGTCCCCCATTTTCTTCTATACATTTCCTAACACTCTTCAAAAAATGTCGCCTAACTCGATGAAAAATTTCTGGTGTTTCTTTAATAATTTGGCACTTTTCGATTATCCTGAAGCGAAGATCCTCGACGTTGATTACTGGAATATCGTACACCAATTGTCTCAAATGACCCCAAAAGAAAAAATCCATAGGATTAAGGTCCACTTCGTCCTCAGGATACGTTGCATTCAAATACTGTCGGACACGTATACTAAAGTGGGGCGGAGCTCCGTCTTGGAGGATCCACATGTTGGCCCTTACTTCCAATGGCACATCTTCCAGATACAATGGGAGACGATTTTGGATAAAATCTAAGTATACGTCACCAGTTAATGGGCCATCAAAGAAATGAGGACCAATAAGGTAATCTCCTATTATCCCTGCCCACACATTTAGTGAAAATCTACGCTGATGTTTCGTTTCTACCACATTGTTTGGGTTCTCGTAAGCATATGTGTGGATGTTGTGTAGATTTGTTATGCCATCACGAGTGAAACCAGCTTCGTCAGTGAATAATATGACGCCAATTAATCGATTATCGTGTTCATACTTAGCTAGGATCTGATTGCACATTTCCAACCGTCTCGGCCGATCATCGTCATAAAGAGCCTGCACCTTTTTTGAATGAAACGGGTAGAGTTGTTCTTCTCTTAGTATCCTCCATGAACTAGCCTGACAGAGCCGCACTTCATTCCCAATTTTTCTAGTACTAATACCTGGATTATCTTCAATAATTTCAAGCACTCTTTCTTCTTGTTGCACGTTTCTAGCAGTTCTAGGTCTTCCCCTATTTCCATTATAACTTTTAAAGGAACCACATTCCGCAAGCCTCCTGTGCACACTGGAAAATGTTTGAGCATGAGGGATATTTCTTTCCGGATAACTCTCCATATAATATCTTCTTGCCAACTCTGCATTACCATTTGCTTTTCCATAACAAAAATGGATATCACAATATTCGATATTTGAATATTGGTGATTAGCCATTATTAGTTATTTTAAGATTATAAATTAAATAGTTTAAAAAGCGAATTTATTTGATGTTAAACTGACAGCTCTAGTATACTTTGATAGCTATTTACCTGGTAGCTGGTGGTAATGAAATGAGAAAAGTAAATTTACCACTTAATTTTTAAGGGTGATTTACGTCTAAACCGTTGGGTTTAGCGATGTAAATAAAGAGCACCTTTTTTAAAGGCCTGGCATCAGTCTTTCAGAAATTATGCCAAAAACTACTGTAGCTGTCAACACTAAAAAATTATGACAAAAAAACAATTTTCAATGTAGGTAAAGTGCCCTCTAGCGGCAAACAATCAATGTGAATTGTTACTAAAATGATGAAGCGCAGAAGACTTAGCCTATCTTTCAAATATTAGTCAAATCGGTTTTCCTGTAAGCGAGTAATTCAAAAAACAAAAAATAAAAACTTGAACTTGGATGGCTTGTAACTCGAAAACGAATGACATTTTGAAAAAAAATTATATGAAGCTCTACCCTTATTTTGTCAAGTAGAATCACCCCCTTAAGTTTCGTGATCGATTTTTGAATCACCCTGTATATATATATATATATATATATATATATATATATATATATATATATATATATATAAATATATATATGTATATATATATATATATATATATATATATATATATATATATATATATATATATATATATATATAAAATTTATTTTTGTATCTTAAACCTTTTGTTAATAATTTTCTGTAATATTTTCTTGGGTATAGGTTTTTTTTTTCATTTGAGAATCAAAAGACGACAAACATATATCTTAGTAATTGTTTTACATACCTATTACATTTATATTTTTAAGTTAATATTTAAACTGAATATAAATAGATTTTACATTAAATAACAGTCTTCATACAAAATGGTACACAAAAGAAACTTGGTCAGGCCGGTATTTAAATTTTAACTCTCAACATCCAAATAAACAGAAAAATAGTGACATAATTGGTTTAGTTGACCGATCTATAAAATTATTTTCACCCAGATTTCGCCCAGAAATATTAAAAAAAGCAGAAGAAATCCTAATAAGAAAGCATTTTCCCAAATAAAAAATAATTACACAAAGAACCTTTTTACATTATAACTCAAACAAAAAAAAATTAACAATACCACAACACAAAACATTGTCATTGCATTACTGTACATAAACCAATTATCAGAAAAAATAAAATACATTTTAGGTAAGCGTAACATAACGGTATGCCACACGGCGAACAATTTACTGAGATCACTTTATAGGAAATTGTAGAAGTCAAGTTCCCACCAAAAAAAGATTTAACGTAATATATGCAATTCCATGCTTAAACTGTCTTAAGAAATACATTGGCATGAAGACACAATATATTGAAAATGGAATTAATGGACAAAAAACGCATCGTCATATATACATAAACATGAGCAAACAACTAAACATCAATTCGATTTTAAAAACACCCACATTTTAGACACAGACAGAAATTATCACAAACTGGTCATCAAAGAAATCACTATCACTACATAGTATAAAACAAAGTCGCTTTCTCTGTCCCTATGTCCCTTTGTATGCTTAAATCTTTAAAACTACGCACCGGATTTTGATGCGGTTTTTTTCAATAGATAGAGTGATTCAAGAGGAAGGTTTATATGTATAATAACATCCATTAAATAGTGGAGAAATACTGTTATTTTTGAGGTTTCTAATGTGATGTCGTTAATTATCATATTTTTTTCCGCTTACATTGCAAACGCAGGCTGAACCCTACGAGATTTATCAAAATAATGTACTAATTATTTGTACACATTGAAAAGGTCTACAGAAAACTCCGCGATGGTATATGTCTATCTCTCATGGATATCCCACAATAACATTTTTTTGTCATTTACTTTTTACGACAAATAATGGCAAATTTTGAAGCGATTTTAACCAATACAGCATTAATCCTTATCCAATTAAATAGCTTAAATACATTGTTGATTTAATATAGATCTATATGGTCCTTTACAGCACAAGATTTAAATGAATATTTTCGAAGATATTACAGATTTAAAATTGCGGGAAGTAGCGCTTGCGGCGGTACTGGCCGACCGGGGCGGCGGCAGCGTGCCTATAAATAGCGCGTCGGAGGCCGATGTGATAATTGTTGTAAAAATAAAATAAATAGTCACAGTTTTTCTGTAGTGTATTTAGTATCAGCATTGCACCCGTGCGAAGCCGGGGCGGGTCGCTAGTTTACTATAATTTGATTTTTTAATATGACGTACTTGAAGCGACACTATAATAAATATTAGAAATAATGTAAAAATAATGTAATGATGCTTGGCACCATTACGTATAAACTCATGTAAATCAAAGAACGTTATTAAAAAAAAATCTTTTTTTCCTATTTTTGCTGTTATAAAAAGTAATCTACCGATATCAATTGCATAGCAAATCTGTAATAATTGAATTTATATTTAACACAGGCAGAAATCTATTTTCAGGGTATGTACTAATTTTTATAGTTCTCACTGCTTTAACCTTTGTATTGTAATTTTAAGACTGTTGTAAAATCTGTTTATTTATGTTAATTTTAAATATTAACTTAAAAATATAAATGTAATAGGTATGTAAAACAATTACTGAGATATCTGTTTATTAAAAAAAAATTGTAAATTTGTAGATGAAAGAAAATGTACCATAACCTTGAAGAAGCGCATTATGTAGAGCGAAACGTCAGAAAATCTTTTCATTTTCAAATGAAAAAACCTATATATATATATATATATATATATATATATATATATATATATATGTATATATATAAATATATATATATATATATATATATATATATATATATATATATATATATAATATTATTTTATATATAAAGTGCAATACTTACTTCTGAGTAATTAGAAGCAGTGGCGCGCAAAATTAAAAATATATGTACAGGGTGAGTCAACGATTGGATGAAGTAGGTTTGTGCCTTTTCGGTGAAATTAACAAAGAAACTATATTTATTGTTTGATACAGTTTATTTTTACGCAGATTTTAAAAATATTTAGGACTCTACAGGGTGAGCCAAAAAACTAGGATAGCATAAACTTGTATTTTTTTAAATAGAACACCCTATATACGAATCGTATTTTCGATTTAGCTTATAATTTTAAATCTTTTTTATTAAGGGTTTACTATAACAAAACTTTATAGTTTCTGCGATAATTAAGTTTAAAGAAAAAAAGTCACATTTTCAAGCATCAATTCAATCCTAAATAACGTTTTCACTTTTGTGACAAATATATTCAAATTTGGAATTTAGCAAGGCCAAGGACAAGTTAACATAATTTTTATCTAATATTTGCAATAAAAGCTACAGGGTGTTGAACACATCGGCTCAAATTTGAACAAGTTTAAATGAATAAATATCTTTTTTTTTAAATGGTACACCCTGTATATTTTCATGTTATTTAATAGAGTAATAAAAACCCTAAAAGTTTTGTTCAATATATCCTATACCTATTTATAATAGTTTTTGAGACTATTTCTTTAAAAAAGTATGGAAAATAAGAAAAACTGAAATATCTCAAAAACTATTATAAATAGGTATAGGATATATTGAACAAAACTTTTAGGGTTTTTATTACTCTATTAAATAACATGAAAATATACAGGGTGTACCATTTAAAAAAAAAGATATTTATTAATTTAAACTTGTTCAAATTTGAGCCGATGTGTTCAACACCCTGTAGCTTTCATTGCAAATATTAGGTAAAAATTATGTTAACTTGTCCTTGGCCTTGCTAAATTCCAAATTTGAATATATTTGTCACAAAATTGAAAACGTTATTTAGGATTGAATTGATGCTTGAAAATGTGACTTTTTTTTCTTTAAACTTAATTATCTCAGAAACTATAAAATTTTGTTATAGTAAACCCTTAATAAAAAAGATGTAAAATTATAAGCTAAATCGAAAATACGATTCGTATATAGGGTGTTCTATTTAAAAATATACAACTTTATGCTGTCCTAGTTTTTTGGCTCACCCTGTAGAGTCCTAAATATTTTTAAAATCTGCGTAAAAATAAACTGTATCAAACAATAAATATAGTTTCTTTGTTAATTTCACCGAAAAGGCACAAACCTACTTCATCCAATCGTTGACTCACCCTGTACAAACCCATGGTTCGCAGAAATTAACAAAATTTTGTTTTCGAGGTCAACAATACAATTATACAAAGCAGACCGAATTTATTAATACATGCAGGCCAGGACCTTGTCGGAAATGATTTGTTTCTATTTAATAACATTGTTTCGTGTATTTGGTATAGATGGGACAAATTTTTCGCAATATTTTACACATATTTTTCCGCATTTCTCTATTACAAATGTTGGAAGTTGCGTCACAGTTTCCTTCAATTGATTTTACAGTTTTTCAATTACATAAAGACCAGAATTCTGCGATGGTGTTGCAATAACTTAAGGGAAATTATAAGCATCCAGTTTTAAAGTTCTTAGCTTTATGCGAAATGATTTAAAGGGGTAAATATATATATATATATATATATATATATATATATATATATATATATATATATATATATATATATATATATATATATATCAATTTCGGGCAGCATAATAATACGTATTGTAAGTTCAGTAAGACATGGGCGATCTTGAAATTAAAAGATTAATAAGTGCTTAGTACTCCATGGAATTTGTTTTGTTAACAAAAATGTAACATTGTTTTTTTGCTGGAATGTGTTCATTTCGGCATCCTATGAAACATATTTCGATGGTAATTCTGAAAGAACTGTGCAAAAAAAAAATGGCGGCCCAAAAATGGTCACGATTTTTGATTTTTTGAGTTTATCTCGAAAAGTAAAAGTTTATAATTATTTATAATACTTTTCCCTAGATTCTTTAAAATTCAATATTATCGTATAATATATTTAGGTTTATACTTTTTTAGGGTTTAAATATTCATTTTATCCATGCCAAACCGAAAAATGTTCCTCAAGGCGTTCAGGTATTACCTCTATTAATTTTACATGGATGGCCTGGGTCTGTAAGAGAATTTTATGAAATAATACCATATTTGACAACACCGCAAGATGGTAAAAGCTTTACTTCAAATTAGCTTATAGTTTGCGTTTTCACGAAGTGTATTTTATGCTAAAATTTTGCACCCGATTTATTTTTATTTTCTATTTAATACGATTTAACATAGTCAATTAATTTTTAGGATCTGATTTTGTGTTTGAAGTTATCGCACCCTCGCTACCCGGCTATGGATTTTCTGACGGAGCAGTCAGACCAGGTTTGGGCCCAGCCCAAATTGCTCAGTTGCTTAATAAACTTATGATACGGTTAAACTTTGACAGATATTATGTTCAAGGAGGTAAATATTCTACAGAAATGGTTATAGTAGCGTAACAAATTTCTAGGTAGATTGAAAGTACATGCAAACTTAAAAATGCTTTTTAAAGCAAATAAATAAGCGTTTTTTTTGGTTTTGTATTTTGTGCTAAAACTTAATTAGAAATTGATAATTTTTCATATGAAAGTGATTAATATTGCGTTAAAAAATATGTGTTTTAAATGAATGTTTTCATAAAGCCGAGATCGCTAGAGACCGAAATGAAAGTATGGTTGCCTTGCTGTTGGAGAACGGAGGTAGGAGCAATATAACCAATTACAGGTCTATATTTTAATTGTTCCAAGTTTGTATTCTGTTTATGAGGATTATTATCCATCGTCAGAAACACAAGATAGATGCATGACAACCATAGGTTCATAAGTGCCGTTTTACCGAAAACCTGTCCTCCTAGCCCCAAAATTATGGGTGTGGTGACATTCGATATATAATGGCATCTAGAAAATTTATGAAAATTTTGGATATTGGCCCGCGAAAATTGTAAAAGTTATAAACAAATTAGTAAGAAAAAAAGTGCTTTGGTTTTTTTGCAAATATCTCAAAAACTATTAGAGATATCTGAAATTTGAAAAAATATCCTTGAAGAGCAGGAAATTTCCTTAACAAAAGGTTCTACCTTTCGGAACTGTACCGACAATATTAATAATTTTAATTTTGGGGTGAAAATTAGGCTTAAAATGGGTAGGACGTTCTCACTAGCGATGAGTGAATCATACGCTTTAACAATGAAAATTATTTTAATCGATTAAATTTGAATATTAATGAAAAAAATTGGGTATTATCTAGACACATGATAAACAATAATCTGTTGGTAAAAAATTTTTACCCCAATTTTTTAATTAACTATACTTTTTTAAACTTGTTAATTTTTGCTAGTTGAAAGTTAGCATAAAAACCCAAATAATTTGTAACATAAAAACCTGGAATTTTTTCACTTCTTGGGGCTATTCTTTGAAGGCTTTAGAAAAGTTCTCCGTTGGAAAAATTAAAAAATTTTGATTTTTCACTTTTTTATTAATAATTGCAGGCATCAAAAAATTTCAAATGTAAATAAAACAATCTAAAAAATGTTTAAGAAACCTTTTAAACAATGCATTTGTAAACAATAGTAGTTAAAAATTAATAAATTACAGATACCTGAAACCCTTTTAAAGCTTCTCTTATAATCCCTGAGTGTTGGGTGCCCTTGAAAATGCATAGAGAATTTTAAAATAACAAGAAAATTTCTTTTTTTCACGTCATTGGATGTACACCCTTAAAATAAATTGTTAGCGTTATAATTGTTGAACTATGAATTTTTTACAGATTCCTAAAACACTTTTAAAGCTTCTCTTAAAATCCCTGAGTGCTGGGTGGCCTTGAAAATGCATAGTGATTTTTTAAATTAATAAGAAAATTTCTTTTTTTAACGTCAGTGGATGTTCACCCTTAAAATAAATTGTTAGCGTTACAATTGCTGAACTATGAATTTTTTACAGATACCTAAAACACTTTTAAAACTTTTCTAAAAATCTCTGAGTGCTGGGTGGCCTTAAAAATGCATAGTGATTTTTTAAATTAACAAGAAAAAAAATTTTTTAACGTCAGTGGATGTTCACCCTTAAAATAAATTGTTAACGTTATAATTGTTGAACTATAAATTTTTTACAGATACCTAAAACACTTTTAAAACTTTTCCAAAAACCCCTGAGTGCTGGGTGGCCTTAAAAATGCATAGTGATTTTTTAAATTAACAAGAAATTTTTTTTTTAACGTCAGTGGATATTCACCCTTAAAATAAATTGTTAGCGTTATAATTGTTGAACTATGAATTTTTTACAGATACCTAAAACACTTTTAAAACTTTTCTAAAAATCCCTGAGTGCTGGGTGGCCTTAAAAATGCATAGTGATTTTTTAAATTAACAAGAAAATTTCTTTTTTTAACATCAGTGGATGTACACCCTTAAAATAAATTGTTAGCGTTATAATTGTTGAACTATGAATTTTTTACAGATTCCTAAAACACTTTTAAAGCTTCTGTTAAAATCCCTGAGTGCTGGGTGGCCTTAAAAATGCATAGTGAATTTTCAAATTAACAAGAAAATTTCTTTTTTTAACGTCAGTGGATGTACACCCTTAAAATAAATTGTTAGCGTTATAATTGTTGAACTATGAATTTTTTACAGATTCCTAAAACACTTTTAAAGCTTCTCTTAAAATTCCTGAGTGCTGGGTGGCCTTAAAAATGCATAGTGAATTTTGTCAACGCCATCTTGGATATTACTGCACCAATTTCGCCAAAAAAAATATGTGACCACCGCAGCAACTTCCTGAATATAACGTAATATTTTTTTGTCAAATCGGTGCCTCCGTTGCGGGGTAATCGGCGTACATACATGAAAAAAACATACATACTCGACCAATGATGAAATTCTAGATGATGGTTGTACTATTTTTATCTCCAGAATAAAGTTCAATGGCTTGTTATAATTATTATTAACGTATTAGAAAAATGTTGCAATTCATTTTAACTCATCTAAAATTTATTTCTAGGTGATTGGGGTTCTGTAATATCTCAAGCAATATCTGTACTTTACCCGGAAAATGTCATTGCTGTCCACAGAAACTGGTGTCCTTCCAATTTCCTTGATCCAACGTTGGTCGTTAAGGCATTTTGGCCGTCCTTATTTTTTACTGAAAAGGAAATAGAGAAGAACTTCCCACTAAGTAAACCGTTTAGCTTTATGATGTTGGAATTTGGCTATTTTCACTTACAAGCCACCAAACCTGATACAATAGGTTAATAAAAGTTTCTTTTTGAAGTAACAAAAACTATTTTTGATTAGTAATTTTAATGTTTCAAAAATTGTTTTAGGCGCTGCTTTAAGAGACAGTCCTGTTGGTCTTGCTGCTTATATCCTAGAGAAAGTTAGTACTGCGACTAATCCAGCATATAAAGACCTTCCAGATGGGGGTCTCACTAAACAGTTCACTATGGATCAGTTGCTGGACAACATAATGATGTACTGGGTCACTCGATCGATAACAACAGCTGTTAGACTGTATTCTGAAGCCCTAACCAGTGAATCTAGAAAATTGGATGTTGAAAAGTAAATATTTGTTGCAAATAGATATCTGGCTATCATTCGGGATCTTTCACAGTGAATTTTTGCAATCGTGAGCTCAAAAGCTGAAATCCTGATTAAAATATACCGATTTAAAAAACTTCTACATATTTTTGCAGGAGGTTAAAAATTCATCATGGAAGATCCAGTATGGTAAACTATTTTAAATACTTAATTTTGTGTTGCAATGCATTTTTCCTTTTTCAGTATTCCTGTTAAAATTCCTGCTGGCTGTAATCGATTTGAGAATGAAATCTCTTTCCCACCAGAGTCTATGATAAGGAAACGACATCTCAATTTAATTCACTTGACGGATTTCAAGGCTGGTGGACATTTTGCAGCATTAGAACTTCCAGAAGTTTTGGCTAAAGATATTTTTCAATTTGTAGTGAAAGTCAGGAAATTGCCCAGTGATATAAAATAAAAGAGATATATTTTTTTTCTAAATTCTGATTGTTTTATTTACAAATATTCATTTATTGTCATTTTTTATTATTTATTTTCATTTTTTGCTTGTCCAAACATCCTAAAATAAAAACCTTTACAAAAACATGGATAAAACGTTCCATGTTAACACAAATAAGGCAAAAACAATTAAATTCACATATTATATATTAATATTTGTACAAATATGTGGGTACTGTCGTATTATTCAACATCTTACCGCCATCCTCCGGTCAGATTTATCTTCAAATAAGAGATCCGAACATAGATAAGTACGACGACGGGTGTCTGGGGAGGTACCAACTTGAATCCTACTGACGAGTCCTATAGTTGGTACCGGGACGAAACACCCACATTTTTAGAGACCCGATTCAGACACGGTAGGTCTTTTCTAGGTTTTCCCTGCCAAATAACCCGATGATGACGAAATAACCCGGAAAGAGAGACAAAGAAAGAAAACCGAACGTGCTTGTAATATAGGAGTATACAGGGACAAGTCGATAAGTAGTACGTCTAGACTTTCTCCTATATTACAACAGTATATACCGTGAACTCTGCCATTTTATTTTGATGGTAAAATGTAAAATTATAGGTTTGGCATAACATTTTTTTTTTATTTATTTTTTAGTCATCCATGAATTCTTAAATTTTTTGTAATTGAAAAATTGACAGAGTTTTAAGAGGATATTCTTTTTGTCTCATTTTAAGAGGATATGTCTAGGTTTTATGAAATATGTGGTTCCTTATATCTCTTCTGTCATGAATTTTACACTTAATTTGTTATAATGGTGGTCTTTCATTCAGCAAAATGGCGGCCACTTAGCACATTTTCTTATTTAATGTTTTCTTTTTAATTAGTTTTTTCAAATGTGATGCAAAGTTGATTTGATGAAAATGGCATGTGTGATGTAAGTGAGAGTAATAATTGCGATGATGAAATGAACGCCGATCGCATAGAAGTAATAAAAAAAAGAAGGATGAATGGATAATTGATATATTGAATTTGTATGACTTTCGGACGTAATTTTAATGTATTATTAAATTTGTTAATAAACTATTAGGTAATAATAATATAAAGGAAAAAAAAAACAGTATAATATGTGATATATAATTGAATATTTGGATGATTTTCTTTATAATTTTTTGTAAAAATTTTGTTAATGAACAAATTAATAATTACTATATCTAACAAATTGTTACTATCATATAAATTAATTAAACAATATTAATATATAGATATTACTTGTGATGCATAAGCTTCCTTGAAGCGCCAATGAATAATGCGCCTGAACTATGGCAACCCGCCGACAGCGGCCTGCAGCAGCTATTTTCGATTAGATTCGGCGTAATTTTCGAAGGTTCACAGATCGTATAGCAGCGTATTTCTTGGATTCAAAAAATTCAGTTAAAGTACAAGTATTAAAAAGCACCTTCTGCAAACTTGACCCCTTAATATTCATTTGCCACGCCATTATGAATTTTTGAAGATAAAAACATTTTTTTATCCAAATTTTTTTTTTTGATTGGAAATGATACATCTAAATTCAATGTATGCATTAAAAAAAATTTATCTCCATCCGGTGAAAAGTTATCGCATTTTTTTTTAGGTGCAAAAATTGGTTTTTGCAAAATTTCTCGGTCCACGATTGAAAAACAATTTTTTTTAAATAGATCTTCAAGATATAAAACAATACGAACAATTTCCATTAAAATTGAGCATTGTATCTTGATTAGGAAAGCGGAAAATTGAGGTTGAGTTTTCAACTTTACTTACTTACTTACACCGTGGCGTTACAACCCTGGGTGGGTTTTAGCCGACTTTACGACATGCCTCCATTCATTTCGATGTCTCGCAACCTCCATCTAGTGTTCGATGCCCATAGTTTTGAGATCTTTTGTTATATGATTTCTCCACCGGAGTCAGGGTCGTCCCAGTGACCTTCTCCCAGTCGGTGCTTTCTCCCAAGCGAGTTTTATTATTCTGTCGTCAGGAAGCCTTCTGATATGTTCTGCCCACTGGAGTCTTCTGGCCTTTATTTCTTTTACTACATCTGTATCTGGGAATAGTTCTTCTAGTTCCTTATCAGTTCTTGTTCTGTATTGTCCTGACGTTTCATCTATCGTTGGTCTCGAGATTTTCCTCAAGATTTTTCCTTCAAAGACTGGTAGTCTCTCTTCGGTCGCTACCGTTAGCGTCCATGTTTCGCAACCATATATAACTATCGATCTTATAACTATTTTGTATAGGTCTATCTTTGTTCGTCTTGTGAGGTGTTTCGATTTCATCAGATCTTGCAGTGCGTACAGGCATCCATTTCCTGCTTGTATTCTATTGTTTTTTCCTGTGATCCGTTGTTATCTTCGCATATTGTTGTTCCTAGATACTTAAATTCTTTAACTCGTTCAAAGTTATATTCATCGATGGTGATGTTTTGACCTATTTTGTCTCTGTTTTGGCCATTCTGACTCATGAATATGTATTTAGTTTGTTGAATTGAAGTCCCATCTTCTGTGTTTCCCTTTCGAACCGTAATAGAGTTTCTTTCATTTTTATTCTACTACTACCAATCATGTCGACATCATCTGCAAATGCCAACAGTAGATTTGGTCCATCTTTATGGAATATAGATGTCGGTGCTTCAATTTTCGAATTTCTGATTATATATTCCAGCGCTATGTTAAAAAGTTGTGGTGAGAGTGCATCTCCCTGCTTAAAACCGTTGTTTATTTGAAACATTTCAGAGTAGTACTATCCCACTTTCACTTTGCACTTTAACCCCTCCATACACATCCTTATTAAACTGACCAGCTTTTTGGAAAGCCAAGCTCCTGTGTTGCTATCCATAGTCTCGTTCTGCAGACTCTATCAAATGCCTGTTTTCAACTTTGACATCGAATTTCTCAAAAAATAAAATACTCACAAATTCCGGTTTTGACATACTTTTTTTAGAATGATAATACCTATATTCATTTTAAATTTTAAATCGGTAATTTGTTAATAAATGTCTTTAAAAAAAAACAAAAACCGTAAATTTTATCGATAAAAAAATATATCTCGATAACTAGTAGCGCCACCTATAACTTATATATATTAATCCATAGGTTTTTTAATTCTCTACAATTTTTGTTTGAAACATTTTGCGATACAACTTTTACTTTTCGAGATAAACTCAAAAAACCGAAAATCGTGACCATTTTTGGTCCGCCATTTTTTTTGCACAGGTCTTTCAGAGTTACCATCGAGATATGTTTTATAGGATACCAAAATGAACACATTCCACCAAAAAAACCGATGTTACATTTTTGTTACTGGAAACCATATTGAGAGAACTTAACGTCAATTTGATCTACCTGACAGACTTTGGAGATGGTGGACATTTTGCCTCATTGGAGATATCTAAAGATGTGTTCGAATTTGTACAAAAAATTAGAAATCTATCTAAGTATAACACCAAGTAACTATAAATTATTTTGCTGAATGTATTATTTATAAAATATTAGACTTTGTAGTTTTCTTATTTATAAAAAAAGATTTTTAATTACAGGATTTTTATTTAGAAAACAGACTATTATTAGGGTTTTAAGAAATCTTTAGGCGTTATGTTGACATATGATTATTCCACCCGCAGTATAAAAAAATTCTAGAATTTTTGAGAAAGAAAACAATAAAATTTTAAGATAACTATTTCAAAACACTACTTTTGGCTTCATTTCATCATATTTAGTACGGTGTTTCTATCAGGAAGTATTTTCATCGGACTTAATACTGCTCTGTTCCAATAAAAACATAGAGTACACTTAAAATTCATAGTATGTGTAATTCAGATAACTAATAGAAACATGCTATTTAAAACACGAAATTAGTTAAAATAAATTGCACATTTTTTGCAACTTTACGAACGCATTGTTAACATAATTTTGTATAATATAAATACGAAATGAGCGTGACAAGTAAGATTGTGGGATTACTCGTAGTATTAGGGGCAGTTTACGTTTATCTAAAACTAAATAAAGTTCCAGAAGTACCGAGAATTGAAGAAAAGTGGTGGGGGCCCGGTAAGGGCCAAAAAGAAGACATTACTATTAAACCATTTAAAATAAATATATCCGACGAGGTAAGAATTTTAATTTATTTTATGCCTGTTTCAACACACCGAGGGAATCATATATTTTTTTACGTTTATTCACACTTAACTTCACAGGTTATAAAAGATCTTCAAGATAGACTTAAAAAGGCTTTGCCACTACAATCATCTCTGGAGGGTGTCAATCAACACTATGGTATAAACACGGAACTTTTAGAACCTGTTGTTGATTATTGGAGAAATAAGTATAACTGGAAAGAGAGACAGGAATTTTTAAACAAGTTTTCACAATTCGAGACAAAGATCCAGGTAAATTTACAGCTAAAATTAATAAAATGTGATTTTTAACATCTATATCTATTCATTCAAATGAACTTGTTCGTTCACCAATATGTATGTGTTATCCTGGATATGGGTAATATAAAACGCTGTTAATTCCAACCATGTTACATCCAATCTCTGTCTACGAGACTCAACAAGAACTGAACATGGACTACTGTTCACCTGGTATCGGTAATTGCTATGCTCTTAAATTCTATATATACAGGGTGAGTCAACGATTGGATGAAGTAGGTTTGTGCCTTTTCGGTGAAATTAACAAAGAATCTATATTTATTGTTTGATACAGTTTATTTTTACGCACATTTTAAAAATATTTAGGACTCTACAGGGTGCGCCAAAAAACTAGGACAGCATAAAGTTGTATTTTTTTAAATAGAACACCCTATATACGAATCGTATTTTCGATTTAGCTTATAATTTTAAATCTTTTTTATTAAGGGTTTACTATAACAAAATTTTATAGTTTCTGAGATAATTAAGTTTAAAGAAAAAAAGTCACATTTTCAAGCATCAATTCAATCCTAAATAACGTTTTCAATTTTGTGACAAATATATTCAAATTTGGAATTTAGCAAGGCCAAGGACAAGTTAATATAATTTTTACCTAATATTTGCAATAAAGGCTACAGGGTGTTGAACACATCGGCTCAAATTTGAACAAGTTTAAATGAATAAATATCTTTTTTTTTTAAATGGTACACCCTGTATATTTTCATGTTATTTAATAGAGTAATAAAAACCCTAAAAGTTTTGTTCAATATATCCTATATCTATTTATAATAGTTTTTGAGATATTTCAGTTTTTCTTAATTTCCATACTTTTTTACAGAAATAGTCTTCATTATCATAGTAGCCATGGCAATAACAATGTAAAAGAACATTTTTCTGTGTGTCAAATTTATAACCGCAATCGCTTCTTTTGGTTTTTATGTAGTGTAGTTTGTTTTTTTTTTTGCATTCATCTTATATTGTAAAATGAATTTTCCAAAGAATGAGTTAATAGATATGATTTATACAATATGAGAGGTTCAAAAAAATTGCCTTCTTGCTCAAAGAATTTACAAAAGGAAGTATCCTGATCGACGCCAGCCTAATACCCATACTTTTCAAAACTTAATGCAAAGATTTGATTCTTCTGGTACTGTTGATTATCCAAAACGTAAAGTGGTCAACAAACCAGTAACTAATGAAGAAAAAGAACTATAAGTATTGTTAAATGTTCAGGAAAATCCTTATATTGGTAGCCGTCAGTTAGCAGCATTATGTGAAACATCACAATCCACCGCTAATCGTACTACCAAGAAATATAGGTATCATCCATATCACATGGAATTACACCAAGAATTGCATGGACAGGATTTTGAAAGTCGTGTAAACTTTTGTCGTACAATAAATGCGGAGATTCAATTAAATCCAAATTTATTATGCAAGGTAATGTTTAGTGATGAAGCTACTTTTAGAAGTAACGGTGCCGTAAATAGACGCAACATGCATTATTATGCCACAGAAAACCCATTTTGGATTAGAGAGGTGCAACATCAAAACCACTGGTCATTAAATGTTTGGTCTGGTATTCATCATAATCGAATTATTGGACCCCACTTTTTTAATGAACCACTAAATGACCATAGTTACCTGAACTTTCTACAAGAAGAACTACACCAACTGCTTCAAGGTCTCGATAGGGATGAGCTCGACAGTATGTGGTTCCAGCACGATGGTGCGCCTCCGCATTATCATCGTGAAGTTCGTGCGCTTTTGGACCAACGATATCCGCAAAAATGAATTGGACGTGGGGGTTTCATTGAGTGGCCACCAAGGTCTTGCGACATCACCCCATTAGATTTCTTCCTATGGGGTTATATTAAAAATAAGGTGTATGTTAATCCACCAACAACAGTGGAAGATATGCGAAACAGGATTAGGGATACCTGTAGAACAATAACGCCACTAATTTTGTCCAGGGTCCGAGAAAATATGCAAAAAAGACTAAATTTGTGCATTGCACAAGAGGGTCGTTTATTCGAATACTTATGAAAAAGAACTAATTAATCTCAGTATTTAATAGGTAATTTTTTTGTTTCAATTTAGTATAAAAGTAAATATGTATTTGCCTTGTCGTTATTGTTGTGTTAATTTTTTCACATTATGTTTAATAAAACTATTGCCGTTGTAATATAACGAATAATGTATTTCATCATATTTAACCACATTCTGTTTGTTTCTGTAGTTTCTTTTTATTATTTTACATGGCTACTATGATAATGAAGACTATTTCTGTAAAAAAGTATGGAAAATAAGAAAAACTGAAATATCTCAAAAACTATTATAAATAGGTATAAGATATATTGAACAAAACTTTTAGGGTTTTTATTACTCTATTAAATAACATGAAAATATACAGGGTGTACCATTTAAAAAAAAAGATATTTATTCATTTAAACTTGTTCAAATTTGAGGCGATGTGTTCCACACCCTGTAGCTTTTATTGCAAATATTAGGTAAAAATTATGTTAACTTGTCCTTGGCCTTGCTAAATTCCAAATTTGAATATATTTGTCACAAAATTGAAAACGTTATTTAGGATTTAATTGATGCTTGAAAATGTGCCATTTTTTCTTTAAACTTAATTATCTCAGAAACTATAAAGTTTTGTTATAGTAAACCCTTAATAAAAAAGATTTAAAATTATAAGCTAAATCGAAAATACAATTCGTATATAGGTGTTCTATTTAAAAAAATACAACTTTATGCTGTCCTAGTTTTTTGGCTCCCCCTGTAGAGTCCTAAATATTTTTAAAATCTGCGTAAAAATAAACTGTATCAAACAATAAATATAGTTTCTTTGTAAATTTCACCGAAAAGGCACAAACTTACTTCATCCAATCGTTGACTCACCCTGTACATAAAAAAAACATACATTCGCGACGAATTGAGAACCTCCTCGTTTTAGAAGTCGGTTAAAAAATATGGGACCACCGCAACAACTTTCTGAACATAAGATTCATTCAAATGAATGACGCCTTTTCGTAGTAATTGGTGTACATAAATAAAAAAATACATAGTCTAGGAAGATTAAAAAATTAAAGTACAATATTTACTTCTGGGTAATTAACAGCGTGTAAAATTAAAAATACATGTACAAACTGATAACGCACAGAAATTAACAAAATTTAATTTTCGAAGTTAATAGTAGGTTTATAAAAAAACAAGCTGAATTAACTAATGCAGACAGGTCAGTATCTTATTGGTAACTAACTTGTTTCTATTTAATAACATTGTTTCGTCTATTTGGCATAGACCGGGCAAATTTTTGGCAATATTCTACAAATATTTTTCCGCGTTGCATCATAGCTTCCTTCCAACGTTATTACAAATTTTCCGTTGCATTAACACGAGGACTCTGAGGCGGTGTTGCTACAACTTGGGGGAAATTATAATGCATCCAATGCACGAACTTGAGATATAAAACTGGACTGCTCATGAAAATAATTTTTGATCCTCCCCTTGTTGGTCGCCATTAGGTGCAATGATTTGTATGGCAACATTGAATTCCCTGCTAGTTTCTTACATTGGCGTGAATGTGTCGTGTATGAATGTCAATTCTATTATTCTAACTAACAGGTTTAGACAATAACTATCTCTTTCTATACTATATCTAAAACAATAAATCGCTCTTCCTTGTTTTACTTGACAGGTTAATCGAGTATATTCAATAAAAAAGACCAGAACTTCGATTCTGTAAGCATATTTTTTGACATTCTCTTTCCTTATCTCTTTTAGGATAGTGATATACTTATGTGTTAATACAGACTGAACAAAAATAGAAGATCCTTATTATGACATTCTCTTTCCCTTTACTCTTATAGAATCGCAGCCCAGGATAATTGTTTCTGTAAAACAATATTTAACTTGAATTTCTACTTATAGTTTCCTCAAAATTATAATTTTTCAAGCAAATTTTTTTAACTTCTTTGGAACAGCATAAATATGTAACAATTTTATTATTTTTAGATAACAAGCATGAAATGTCAGTTCTTATAAATAAATGAAAATGCTTTTTCTATGACTGTTTACATATTTTATTTTTTACAATAAAACTGTTATTTAGCAAAATAGCTAAAATGTGAAATATGCGCCAAAAACAAATCGAGACTAATTTTTTTTTTGAAATATCTGTTTTAGAAACATCCTCATTCGGACGTAGAGTATAAAAAGTTAACAAAAAAAGTATTAAGGCATTTATTTTAAAAATTTTATATCATGAATTAATAATATAGTATATTGTTTAATGTAAGGTATCGAAATGTCCACATAATCTATTGCAAAGTAAGATAGTTTCATCATTTAAAAATAGCTTCGATTAGGTCTTTGTTAAAATTATTTTCTCCTCGATGCTTTTAGGGAACTAATATGTTAGGTATTTATATAGGGTTAACAACATTCATAATAATGTTGACATTTCCTTCATAAAAACGGAGCTTTAATTTAAATGAAGTAAAGTAACATTATGTATTAAACCATTTAATAAAAAAAAATTAAACTCTAAAGGGGATAGTGTTAAAGCAGTTTATATTTAATTGTAAACAATACAATATTTATTAAGATACTTTTAATATAAAGAAGCTTGTAAATACAAGAGAATTCTTACATTAATACAATCATTTTTAATTTAAATATATACATAAAGATTTACTAGCAACCTTTAATTTTTACACTAGGTCAAACTTTCAATTTACTTAACTGTTTAAGGATCTGGAATTGACCTTTCCTAGAGTTGAATTTTGAAATGGTAATCAATCGCAGCTTCTCACTACACAAAAGATTTTCATGACACAAATTTCCTATCTGAGCTAAAATCAAGATTTTTTGTTTTAATTATTAATGACATATTCAAACAAAAGGTTATTATTTTATTTTTAGACAAAACAAATAAAAAAAGTAAAATTTATGTAATTTCCAAACATCCTTCATAATATTGAAAAATTTCATATTATATGCAATCATTTATTTCTATTTTAATATGGCATATTGGTTTTTAAACGTATAATCATTTTAAATTTTAACACCATACCAGTTTCGATATTCACCTTTATATGTCAATGGAATATTAACTTTATGGTAAAACAATATTGTTGTTGGTTAATCCACACCTAATTCAGGACTTTTTTTTGTAGAGCCAGTGTATGTTATTAAGTTCAAATTTAGTTGCTTCAAGATGTTTACATCAAACAGTGCTTCGTAGTTTTTTTCAGGCAATTTATTTGTAAGAAGCACAACACAAACTTTTTGCTCATCTTCTTGTATAAAATAATTTCCAGAAAAATGCTTTGAACAGAGTTACTTATCTGATGTATAAAGGATTATGGTCATGACCAATTTGCTTCAGCTCTTGAATTTGAAGATTCTTTTCTCTTAGAAAATTAAAATATTGATAGCATTTAACAATTATCATATATCATATCCATAATATTAAACTTGTTACCCTTAGATTTACAATTTGATTCTAAGGTAAAATTTTATATAATTATTATTAAATGCTTTATAACTTACCAATTAAATAAGTTCCAATTTACCAAATGAGGTATTTGCACGTCTTACGATGAAGAATCGCATTTTTTAAAATACAAAAAAAAACCCTTAAAGTTCACATTTCTTTTTAAAATTTTCAGTAAAACGTTACATAAAATGTGATAAAATCCATAAAACTGCAAAATCAAAAATAAATTTTTGTCAAAATGAAAAGTATTCAGTCAATGTCAAAAATACACTTTCACCAATATCATAAAAATTTAGGGAATTCATTGTTGCCAAAGCAATTATTTGCACCTAATGGCACGGAGCACGGTGGGGTCATTTTTTTTATAAGAGAGATATGGAACACGAGCAGTCCAGTTTTATATCTCAAGTTCGTGATCCAATGTGTAAAGTTTTTAGCTTTAGTGTGGATAATTATCTGCTGAGAATCAAAGGGGTTATAATTTCATTCAGCAAGTGAATACGCATTGAAGTTCGTTTTCGGTTTCGTATTTCCTATTTGTCCCTGTAGAAAAGATTTTTGCCTGTTGTAAATATTAAGATGCAGATTTTTTTAGATATATTTTTACCATTACTATATTTATTGAAAGTAACACAATAAAATTCTTCTTGTCTATTGAAAATATTCGTGTTTCATTTTGAGTGATTCTACAAGTAAAATAGTAAAAATAAGTTTAGATTGTATGCTAAACAATAGTTTTTTATAATTTCTTTTTCCTTGATAGTTTAATTTTATTATATAATGTTTTTTAGGGCTTAAACATTCATTTTATCCATGCCAAACCCCAAAACGTTCCTCAAGGAGTTCAAATATTACCCCTGTTAATTTTACATGGATGGCCCGGGTCCGTAAGAGAATTTTATGAAATGATACCACTTTTGACAACACCGCAAGATGGTAAAAGCTTTACTTTAATTTATCTGATCGTTTGCATTTTCACGAAATATGTTTTTGTGCTGTACCAATTCTGTGCTAAAATTTAGTTTTCATTTTTTATCTTAATTTTTAGGATCTGATTTTGTTTTTGAAGTAATCGCGCCCTCGTTACCAGGTTTTGGATTTTCCGACGGAGCAGTCCGACCAGGTTTGGGCCCAGCTCAAATGGCTCCTTTGTTTAATAAACTTATGGTCAGGTTAAATTTTGACAGATATTATGTGCATGGAGGTAAATATTCTACAGATTGGGGGGGGGGGGAGGTCAGTAAAAGAAGAGCGTAACAAATTTCTAGGTAGATAGAATGTAGTTACCAACTTAAAAATTCGTTTTAAGTAAACTACCACCCTTTAAAAGCAAATAAATAAGTATTCTTTTTGTTCTGTATTTGGTGCTAGAATTTACGTAGAAACGGATAATGTTCATACAAATTATAATTAAATCATTCTCAAGTTACGTGACAATGAACGCCAATTATGGTGCATGAAGTTAGTTGCTGGCAAACATCATCGCCATCAAAGGCTACGTTGTTTGGTTAACATTATTTTATAGTGATTTCCGTGCAATTTCTTTGAAATTTGTTAACGATTTCTCTTAAAAACCATTCTAAGAAGATTTTTCATGATGGAAAGTGAATTTATTAAGGCAAATAGTTCGGATTTGCAATTGTTGTATGGTGACCAACTTCTTCGCAATAAATAATAACTTCTGCTCTGTTGAATTTAAAAATATGAAAACCTTCATGTAAGTAATATACCAAGAATTGTTATTTCTGCAACCGATGATGAATACATAATAGTAATCACAGCTATTTATTTTTAAACTCAAAACTAAAATTAAACAAGTACAAAACGTTGTTAACCAACTTTGATTATTTTATTTCTAACCTCAAAATTCCAATTATCATCTTTGAAAGCTAAGAAAAATATTATCAAAACTTACATCAAAATAATCTTCATAAAAATACATTTTAGATTGTGTAGACACAATTGAGGTGACGGAAATTCAGAAACAGGTGGAACATTTACATCTGCAAACTAGAAAAGACGTACAAGGCGAGGTACAACATAAGGTGATGGGAATACAGAAACAGATGCAAAAATTACATTTGCAAATCGAGGAGGTAGCCAGTACTGGTATAATAAAGGTAGATAGTGTGATGAAGCCACCTATCTTCGAAGGTAAAGTACCTTCGTTTACCTCTGTCCGTCAATTAGAAGCTGTCTCCGGCAATAATTGGAATTCACCGGAGGAAGTACGTGCTGTTGTTCTAGCACTATTAGGTGAAGCTATGGAGGTTCTACTTAACATTCCTGACGAAAAACAGAATTACTATTAGTTTATTGTTACTTTTCTGGAGATGTGCTATTGGGAAACCCACCTCCAAGAATTTTATAAGGCTCAACTCCAAGGAAGAAGACAAAAATACAAAGAAAGTCTTTAAGAAAATGAGGAGGATATGAGACTAATAAATTTGAGTTACCCAACATATCCAGAAGAAATAAACTGAGAGTTAGCAATAAATAGTTTTATTGAAGGTTCACGCGACCCAGAAAGTCAAACTCTAAGAATAGCTCGGCTAAAGAAAATTTCTGAGGGTCTTATTTATGTCCTTCAGTTTGAAACAGCCAAACAGACCTCAAGGAATAAGCAAGAATCAAAAGAAATGTCAACGTTACACAGGATTATCGCAAGACCAACGAGAAAATCTTCATGAAATGAATGAGGGAGTTGTAAGAATTTTTACACAAACGAAAAACACATGACAATAAAAACACAACCTTCAATAGGAGAAATAGAATTCGTTATTGGAAGTGTGGCCAAGAGGGACATGTAGAAAACCACAGGAGAAGCAGTATTGATCCTGATGGCTACGGCTTCATATTGATGATATATGTGATGAAATTCGAAGGAGCGACTTGGAGAAAGTCTTTCTCCTTACGGTGAACTTCAAAAAGTCTGGTTTAGTAATAGTATCCCCCTGTTTTGGATTTACTGTTTACAAAGATAGAAAAGTTGCTACAGTTGATGTTAAGGCTTGAAATGAAGTTGAAGTATACGATTGTCGGATTAGAGTGATTTATGCCGGACCAAGAACAATGGGTTAGGTTCACCGGACTATTCGAATAACATGGGTTGTTACCAGTGCGGATACAATTGTCACTTTTACCGAGGTTGTCCGGAAATTACTGCTGGTGGAGGCGATGGCAGAAAGGGTTGCTACGGAAGAGATAGAAAGAGTACACGCGGCGACCGTGGAGAACGGCACGAGAGGGACTGTGATCACGAAAGGGCTACGCAAGAAGAAAATTTTACAGAAGGTACGTCTAAAAGGATCGCGACCGCGATAAGAAATATGGGAGAAAAACGTCCCGCAGGTCATCCACGAGGGTGTACAGCGATGATTACAAATGGAAAGCGACAGAATGAAGATCCTCTATGACCTGGTGGATTCATGGTTGGTGAAAAAGTGTGGTTGTGCAATCCACAAAGGACCAAGGGGCGTTCATTACAGTTTCAGAAGTCATTGGAAGGTACAACGTAGTGATTTGACTAAACGATCTGGTGCATCGAATTTAGAAAAGCCCACATGTGCATCTTGGCAGATTGGTCCATTATCAAGATCACGAAGGTGGATCGGGATGATCAAGACTTGGAAGAGGGCAATGTAACGAACTTTATAGCAGAGTACATATCATAGTATTACTTTGTATTTGTAGTTTGTAGGGTTTTAAGTTTAGTTTCTACGAGTTTATAATTTATTTAATGAATTTACCTTTGTTAATTTCTTCATCGGTTGTCTACGTAAAAACGTTGGAACTTGGAACGCCTATGACAGAAGATCTAGAAACTGCCAGATTATTCCCTTGTCTTATTTTTATTAAACCATGTAGTATGAAAATCCATCTAGAAAGATCCGTAATCTTCTGGTATCCGAAAAAAGGGTGTACAAAGGGTTCAGATCGGCTTTCTTAGACAGTTTAGTTTAGGGCGTCATTGAATTATATTCAATTGTTTGACAAGTTGTCCAAAAAATAGTCAACAACCCTACTGTAGATGCTGGTAGTACAGGGTGAGTCAACGATTGGATGAAGTAGGTTTGTGCCTTTTCGGTGAAATTAACAAAGAAACTATATTTATTGTTTGATACAGTTTATTTTTACGCAGATTTTAAAAATATTTAGGACTCTACAGGGTGAGCCAAAAAACTAGGACAGCATAAAGTTGTATTTTTTTAAATAGAACACCCTATATACGAATCGTATTTTTGATTTAGCTTATAATTTTAAATCTTTTTTATTAAGGGTCTACTATAACAAAACTTTATAGTTTCTGAGATAATTAAGTTTAAAGAAAAAAAGTCACATTTTCAAGCATCAATTCAATCCTAAAAAACGTTTTCAATTTTGTGACAAATATATTCAAATTTGGAATTTAGCAAGGCCAAGGACAAGTTAACATAATTTTTACTTAATATTTGCAAGAAAAGCTACAGGGTGTTGAACACATCGGCTCAAATTTGAACAAGTATAAATGAATAAATATCTTTTTTTTAAAATGGTACACCCTGTATATTTTCATGTTATTTAATAGAGTAATAAAAACCCTAAAAGTTTTGTTCAATATATCCTATACCTATTTATAACAGTTTTTGAGATATTTCAGTTTTTCTTATTTTCCAAAATTTTTTAAAGAAATAATCTTCATTATCATAGTAGCCATGTAAAATAATAAAAAAAAACTACAGAAACAAACAGAATGTGGTTAAATATGATGAAATACATTATTCGTTATATTACAACGGCAATAGTTTAATTAAACATAATGTGAAAAAATTAACACTACAATAACGACAAGGCAAATACATATTTACTTTTATACTAAATTGAAACAAAAAAATTACCTATTAAATACTGAGATAATTATTTCTTTTTAATAAGTGTTCGAATAAACGACCCTCTTGTGCAATGCACAAATTTAGTCTTTTTTGCAGATTTTCTCGGACCCTGGACAAAATTAGTGGCGTTATTGTTCTACAGGTATCCCTAATCCTGTTTCGCATATCTTCCACTGTTGTTGGTGGATTAACATACACCTTATTTTTAATATAACCCCATAGGAAGAAATCTAATGGGGTGATGTCGCAAGACCTTGGTGGCCACTCAATGAAACCCCCACGTCCAATCCATTTTTGCGGATATCTTTGGTCCAAAAACGCACGAACTTCACGATGGTAATGCGGAGGCGCACCATCCTGCTGGAACCACATACTGTCGAGCTCATCCCTATAGAGACCTTGAAGCAGTTGGGGTAGTTCTTCTTGTAGAAAGTTCAGGTAACTATGGCCATTTAGTGGTTCATTAAAAAAGTGGGGTTCAATAATTCGATTATGATGAATACCACACCAAACATTTAATGACCAGTGGTTTTGATGTTGCACCTCTCTAATCCAAAATGGGTTTTCTGTGGCATAATAATGCATGTTGCGTCTATTTACGGCACCGTTACTTCTAAAAGTAGCTTCATCACTAAACATTATCTTGCATAATAAATTTGGATTTAATTGAATCTCCGCATTTATTGTACGACAAAAGTTTACACGACTTTCAAAATCCTGTCCATGCAATTTTTGGTGTAATTCCATGTGATATGGATGATACCTATATTTCTTGGTAGTACGATTAGCGGTGGATTGTGATGTTTCACATAATGCTGCTAACTGACGGCTACCAATATAAGGATTTTCCTGAACATTTAACAATACTTGTAGTTCTTTTTCTTCATTAGTTACTGGTTTGTTGACCACTTTACGTTTTGGATAATCAACAGTACCAGAAGAATCAAATCTTTGCATTAAGTTTTGAAAATTATGGGTATTAGGCTGGCGTCGATCAGGATACTTCATTTTGTAAATTCTTTGAGCAAGAAGGCAATTTTTTTGAGCCTCTCGTATTGTATAAATCATATCTATTAACTCATTCTTCATATCTATTAACTCATTCTTTGGAAAATTCATTTTACAATATAAGATGAATGCAAAAAAAAAACCAAACTACACTACATAAAAACCAAAAGAAGCGATTGCGGTTATAAATTTGACACACAGAAAAATGTTCTTTTACATTGTTTTTGCCATGGCTACTATGGACTATTTCTGTAAAAAAGTATGGAAAATAAGAAAAACTGAAATATCTCAAAAACTATTATAAATAGGTATAGAATATATTGAATAAAACTTTTAGGGTTTTTATTACTCTATTAAATAACATGAAAATATACAGGGTGTACCATTTAAAAAAAAATATTTATTCATTTAAACTTGTTCAAATTTGAACCGATGTGTTCAACACCCTGTAGCTTTTATTGCAAATATTAGGTAAAAATTATGTTAACTTGTTCTTGGCCTTGCTAAATTCCAAATTTGAATATATTTGTCACAAAATTGAAAACGTTATTTAGGATTGAATTGATGCTTGAAAATGTGACTTTTTTTCTTTAAACTTAATTATCTCAGAAACTATAAAGTTTTGTTATAGTAGACCCTTAATAAAAAAGATTTAAAATTATAAGCTAAATCGAAAGTACGATTCGAATATAGGGTGTTCTATTTAAAAAAATACAACTTTATGCTGTCCTAGTTTTTTGGCTCACCCTGTAGAGTCCTAAATATTTTTAAAATCGGCGTAAAAATAAACTGTATCAAACAATAAATATAGTTTCTTTGTTAATTTCACCGAAAAGGCACAAATCTACTTCATCCAATCGTTGACTCACCCTGTACTGTTGTATCTCTACGAGCAAGTTCAATGATATATTATTTTCAATCTATCAAAAAAAAAACATTGAAATTCACTTTAACTCATCTTTTCTTTCCAGGTGATTGGGGTTCTATGACATCTCAAGCCATTGCTGTACTTTACCCCGAAAACGTCATTGGTGTCCACAGACATTGGTGTCCTGCCCCTGCTCTTGATCTAACGCTGTTCATTACGGCATTTTGGCCATCTTTATTTTTTACTGAAAAAGAAGTAGAGAAGAACTATCCATTGAGTGGAAGATTTAGCTTGTTAATGTTGGAATTTGGCTATTTTCATTTACAGGCCACCAAACCTGACACCGTAGGTGAGTTATAAGATTTTTTTTAAATCACAGAAACTGTTTCTGACTAATTCTTTTAAAAAAATTGTTTTATAAACTGAATTTTTAGGTTTTGCTTTAAGAGACAGTCCCGTTGGTCTAGCTGCTTATATGCTAGAGAAATTTATCGCTGGTACTAATTTAACTGATCAAGACCTTCCAGATGGGGGTCTCACCAAGCATTTCACTATGGATCAGTTACTGGATAACATCATGATTTACTGGGTCACTAGATCGATTACTACATCCGTTAGACTGTATTGTGAAGCATTTACCAGTGAATATAGAAAACTGGAAATCGATAGGTAAATATTTTTCATAGCAATTGTCTCACCCAGGATTTTTCATGATTAATTTTTCTGATCTTGATCACAAAAGCCAAATAAAGAGTATTTTCCTATATTATCATCAAAACGTGATTAAAGTATCTCACACCCATTTCAATTTGAACATCTTCTTCTCTTGCTGCAGGAGATTAGAGATTCATGTTGGGAAATCCAGAATTTTGTGAAAAGCTACCAATTTAAACTCAATACATTCTCTCTCTTTTAGTATTCCTGTTAAAGTTCCTGCTGGCTGCAATCGATTTGAGAATGAAATCACTTACCCACCAGAATCTGTTATAAGGAAACTACATCCCAATTTGATTCACTTGACAGATTTCGCGACTGGTGGACATTTTGCAGCATTAGAACTTCCAGAAGTTTTGGCTAAAGACATTTTTCAATTTGTGAGGAAAGTCAGGAAATTACCAAATGATACAAAATAAAATTTGTCTTTTATCTAGGTTTTAGGGTACAAATATAATTTATTTAACAAATTTTTATATGTTTTATTTCCAAATACTAGTTTATTGTTTATTTATTTTTAACCGACTTCTAAAAGAAGGAGGTTCTCAATTCGTCGAGTATGTATGTACACCGATTACTCCGGAATGGCGGCTCCGATTTGAATGAAATTTCTTACGTTATGTTCAGGAAGTTGCTGCGGTGGTCTCATATTTTTTTGAACCAAATTGGTGCAGTAATATCTAAGATGGCGATGATAATATGGCCAAAAAAATTAATTTTGTTTGATTTTCTTCAAAATCTGAAATTCTTTTTAAAAAATTCAATATGGCGGATCCAAGATGGCGGATTAAAGATTCTACATCTCCCGATTTTGTATAAAATCAGAATTGGGGTATTTTTGTTAGTGTTGAATATGAATTTAAAATATTTTTTTAAAAGCTCAATCTGGCAGATTCAATATGGCGTCCTAAAAATTTTACATTTTTCGATATTCTCCCAAATTGATATAGGGGGTTCTTGAGGATGTAAATTATGAATTTAAAAGTATTTTTTCAGGATTCATATGGCAAATCCAAGATGGCGGAATAAAAATTTTACATTTTTCGATTTTGTTCAAAGGTGGGACTGAATCAACTGAATATAAGTCTAGAAATTTTAAATTTCCGGATTATATCCAAAATTGGTACTAGGGGGTTTAGGGTTTAGATTTAGATTAGATTAAGAATTGAAATATTTTTTCGAAATTCAATATAGCGGATGCAATATGGTGGGTTGAAAATTTTACCTTATTCGTTTTTTCCAGATTTGGTATTAGAGAGTTTTTGGGGTAGTATATTACGAATATGAAGTTAATTTCTTACAACTATTAGGTTGATAAAATACAATATGAGGGACAGAAAATTTTACATATGCCGATTTTGTCTAAAATTGTTATTGTGTGTTTCTTGAGGCGTATACAAACTCAATATGCAGTATAAAGTACAGCGAGCTAAAAAATCTTCATCTCAGATTCATTAAATATTGAAAATTTATATTATGGGGTTCTTGAGGCGTGTACAAACTCAATATGCAGTATAAAATATATCGAACTAAGAAATTTGCATCTCAGGTTATTTAAACATATATATTGGAAGGTTTTGGGGCCTATATTACCAATCTAAAATTAATTTGAAATTTAAGACAGTGGATTTACTATGACAAACTAAATATTTGTTTGACACAATTTTACTGATATTTGGAAAACTCTAAGAACCAAAGAATTTTTAGTGGTTCATTTTAGGGTGATTTACAACTTTGGATAAAATGGGTACTTTTTTGCCAGTCATTGCGAGATACTCTAATCTCGATTAGTACTTAGTTCAAATAATTTATGGATATCATAATAAATTCTAAAACTAAAAATAGAAAAATCAAATTATTATAAAAAAATTGAACCGACTTCTAAAAGTGCTCTAAAAAGTGAAAAATAACTATAAATTTTTATATGAAATTGAACTTTTTGAAGTCGGCGTCAAATTATTTGTGAATTAAATAAATGACTACTAATATATACAAATTATGGTAAGAAAGCAATTACAAATAAAGTATTTTTAATCTGTTTATGCAAATCACATTTTGTCAGGTATTAGTTTGGCGCCGATTTCAACAATTTCAATTTTATATAAAAATTTATAGTTATTTTTCACTTTTTAGCGCACTTTTAGAAGTCGGTTCAATTTTTTTATAAAAATTTTATTTGATTTTTTTAACAAAAAAATTACAAATGTAAATAAAACAATTTAAAAATCTTTTAAAGAATGCATTTGTTTATAACAATTTTGTAAACAATAACAGTTAAAAATTAAAAAAATATATTATTATGTAGCTTTTAGCCATAAAAAAAATCGGAATAATTAAAAAAAAATTTTTTTAGATTGTTTTATTTACATTTGTAATTTTTTGATGCCTTCAATTGTTAATAAAAAAGTGAAAAATCAAAATTTCTTAATTTTTCTAACGGGGATTTTTCTGAAGCCTTCAAAGAATAGAAGAAGAAAAAAAAATCGCAGATGGAACTTTTTAACCGACTTCTAAAAGAAGGAGGTTCTCAATTCCTCGACTATGTATTTTTTTTTTTTTTTTATGTATGTACACCGATTACTCCGGAACGGCTGCACCGATTTGAATGAAATTTTTTATGTTATGTAAAGGAAGTTGCTGCGGTGGTTCCATATTTTTTTAGATGAAATTGGTGTAGTAAAATCCAAGATGGCGCTTACAATATGGCGGCCAAAAAAATAAATTTTGTCCGATTTTCTCCAAAATTGTTATGGAGGAATTTTCGGGGTTGTACCCAACGAATCTGAAATTATTTTTAAAAAATTCAAAATGGCGGATCCAATATGGCGGACAAAATAATTTAATTTAGTCCGATTTTCTCCGAAATTGGCATGGGGGAGTTTTCGAGGTTGCAAATAACGAATCTGATATTATTTTTTAAAAATTCAATATGGCGGACGAAAAAATCAGTTTTGTCCGATTTTTATCAAAATTGGTAAGCGGGAGTTTAGGGGGTGGCATATGACGAACCTAAAATAATATTTAAAAAATTCAGTATGGCGGATCCAATATGGCGGACGAAAAAATCAATTTTGTCCAATTTTCCCCAAAATTGGTACGGGGGAGTTTTCGGAGTCGCATATGACGAATCTAAAATAGTTTTTTAAAAATTCAATATGGCCGATCCAATATGGCCGACAAAATAATTAATTTTGTCCGATTTTCTCCAAAATTGGTACGGGGGAGTTGTCGGGGTCGCATATGACGAATCTAACATAATTTTTAAAAAATTCAATTTGGCGGATTCAATATGGCCGACAAAAATCGTTTTTGTCCGATTTGCTCCAAAATTGGTACGGAGGAGTTTTCGGAGTCGCATATGACGAATCTAAAATAATTTTAAAAATTTCAATATGGCGTATCCAATATGGTGCATAAAAAATTAATTTATTTTCTTTAAATATCGATATTGGAAGGTTTTGGGGCCTATATTACCAATCTAAAATTATATTTGAAATTTAAGATAGTGGATTTTTTATGACAGACTAAATATTCGTTTGACCCAATTTGATTGGTATTTGGAGAACTCTAAGAACTAAAGAACTTTTAGTGGTTCATTTTAGGGTGATTTAAAACTTTGGATAAAATGGGTACTTTTTTGCCAGTTTGGAGTCATTGCGAGGTACACTAATCTCGATTAGTACTTAGTTTAAATAATTTATGAATATCATAATGAATTCTAAAACTAAAAATAGAAAAATAAAATTTTTATAAAAAAATTGAACCGACTTCTAAAGTGCGCTAAAAAGTGAAAAATAACCATAAATTTTTATATGAAATTGTACTTTTTGAAGTCGGCGCTAAATTATAATTACTAATATATAGAATATGGAAGAAAGCAATTACGAATAAAGTATTTTTAATCTGTTTATCCACATCCAATTTTGTCAGGTATTAGTTTGGCGCCGACTTCAAAAAGTTCAATTTCATATAAAAATTTATGGTTATTTTTCACTTTTTAGCGCACTTTGGAAGTCGGTTCAATTTTTTTATAAAAATTTTATTTAGGAAATTTCCTGCTCTTTAAGGACCTTTTTTCAAATATCAGATATCTCAAACAGCTTTTGAGATATTTGCAAGAAGCCAAAGCATTTTTTTTTAAATAATTTGTTTATAACTTTTACAATTCTCGCCGGCCTCTCTCCAAAACTTTCATAAACTTTCTAGATGTCATTAGGAATCGAATGACACCTCAACCATAATTTTGTGACTTGGAGGACAGGTTTTAGGTAAAATGGCACTTGTGAATTAGACTAATCGACGGAACAGACATCGGATCAAGTACCCACAATAAGTATTCTTTAAGAAAAAGGCAAACGAATACCATTTGTCTTTATTCTTTGTTTTTATCGACTATAATAAAGCATTTGACAATGTATAAGCATTAACAGCAGAATAAAGCAACGGCTAAAATTTAAAAAAAAGAATGTGATTATTTTTGACACTATTTTTTTCCTGGCTAAAAAATTTAAAATATTTTAACAAATAAAAAAATTCTAGATGATGTTTTTATCTCCAGGATAAAGTTCAATGGCTTGTTATAATTATTATTATTAGTATGTTGGAAAAATATTACAATTCATTTTAACTCATCTAAAATTTATTTCTAGGTGATTGGGGTTTTATAATATCTCAAGCAATATCTGTAATTTACCCGTAAAAAGTCATTGCTGTCCACAGAAATTGGTGTCCTTCCAATTTCCTTGATCCAACGTTGGTCGTTAAGACATTTTGGCAATCCTTATTTTTTTCTGAAAAGAAAATAGAGAAGAACAACCTTCTAAGTAAAACTTTTCACTTTATAATGTTAGAATTCGGCTATTTTCACTTACAAGCCACCAAACCTGATACGAGAGGTTAGTAAAGGTTTGTTTTTGAAGTAATAAAAACTCTTTTTGATTAGTTCTTCTAATGTTTGAAAAATTGTCTTAGACGTGGCTTTAAAAGACAGTCCTGTTGGTCTAGCTGTTTATATTCTAGAGAAATTTAGTACTGCGACTAATTCGGCTTATAAAGACCTTCCAGATGGGGGTCTCACGAAACAGTTCACTATGAATCAGTTGCTGGATAATATAATGATGTAGTGGGTTACTCGATCGATGAACACAGCTGTTAGGCTGTATTTTGAAGCCCTAAGCAGTGAATCTAGAAAATTGGATGTTGCAAGGTAAATATTTGTTGCAAATAGATATCTGGCTATCATCCGAGATCTTTCGTAGAGAATTTTTGCAATCTTGAGCTCAAAAACATAAATGCTGTTGCGCTTTACAAAAGGTTACAAAAGGTGACATTTGAAGCATTTCTATAGGGAAAATGGACCTATTATAACGGTCCTGAGCACCGGACGAATTTCTAGAAGATAAACAAAACCAATGTTAAAAAGTACGAATTAATATATATATATATATATATATATATATATATATATATATATATATATATATATATATATATATATATATATATAAGCCCCAAATAATACATGTTATTGTACTGTTAAATTTGAGCCCTTAAAGTGCCCAACACGTTGAAATATGCCCAATTTTAGTTACAAAATAGGCTCGTTTTCGCCAGTTTTTTGCTTGTTTTAAAATGTTCATCAAATGTAGAATTTTGGCTCGATATGACTTAGTTTTTAGTGTCGGCTTAGAAAATTATACAAGCATAAATATTTTTGTACTCTCGCGCTTCAAAATAGGTGACATTTGAAGCATTTGCATCGAGAAAATGGACCTTTTTAAAAGGTCCCGTACTCCCGACAAATTTCCAAAAAAAATAAATTGAACCAATGTTAAAAATGAAATTAAAGGTATATATATATATATATATATATATATATATATATATATATATATATATATATATATATATATGAAAAAGTTATTTTATTTTCCTTACGACCGTTAAGAAAGGGGACAGACAGTATATTCTCTGCGAATTCCACTCTGGTTCTCTCTCCATACTACTTTCGACCACCTAATGGTCTCATCAGTGGAGCTGTAACGAACCGAGAGTAAAATGCACAGAGAACAAATGTCTACTTAAAATCCCCATATCGTAAAATATCGGCAGGATATTACCTGCAGAACTTGATGCCGGACTGTTATCTTAAACAGTACAAACGAACATCTGAATATACCCCGGAGCGGTAGGAAATTTATTAAAAATAAACAAATTCACGGTCTATATATTTGAAAAAGTTATTTTATTCTCCTTACGACCGTTAAGAAAGGGGTCAGACAGTATATTCTCTGCGAATTCCACTCTGGTTCTCTCTCCATACTAGTTTCGACCACCTAATGGTCTCATCAGTGGAGCTGTAACGAACCGAGAGTAAAATGCACAGAGAACAAATGTCTACTTAAAATCCCCATATCGTATCCCCATATATATATATATATATATATATATATATATATATATATACAAGTATATGCCCCAAATAATCTAAAAAAAATATATGTTGTTGTACCAATAAATTTGAGCTGTTGAGGGGTTCAACAAGTTGAAATATGCCTAATTTTACTCACAAAATGGGCTCTTTTTGGCCAATTTTTGCTTATTTTCAAATACTCGCCCAATTTATATATAAAATGAAATAAAAAATTAGGATTATTCATGTTTTACAGTAATTTTTCTTGATAATTTCCTTTCTTTCAATATTGACCTAATCGTAGGTAAAAAAAACTGGCCCACTGATTCTGAAATAAAAAATATGATTTGGAAATAAAAAAATCCGATCGTTTGTCCAAGCAGTGCACATTTAGTTTATATTGAATTTATCCGCTACTTTACGAAAGCGTTGTATATATATATATATATATATATATATATATATATATATATATATATATATATATTTGTATTCAAATAAAGATGTGTCGCTAGAGTAAAGTCTTTTCTTGTGTCCGTCAAATATTTTTCACGTAGCACTAAATTATAACTATTGTGATGTTTTATTCTCTAGTGAAAAGTGGATAATCGATATGTCGATAAAAATTATTCTGAGAAAGATCAAAGGTAGCCAAAACGTGAATAAACCTGCCTAACAATTAAAAAATTTACGCAGATTGATTAATAATATTGATTGTACTCCCAAGAAACCAAAACTTTAAAATATATGCAAAAATGACGATCCATTATATATATATATATATATATATATATATATATATATATATATATATATATATATATATATATATATATATATATATATATACAAAATATACCACATCTATTTCGATTAAAAAAGATCCAGTATGGTAAACTAATTTAAAAACTTAATTTTATGTTGCAATGCATTTTCCCTTTTTTTAGCATTCCTGTTAAAATTCCTGCTGGCTGTAATCGATTTGAGAATGAAATCTCTTACCCACCAGAGTCTCTGATAAGGAAACGACATCTTAATTTAATTCACTTGAAGAATTTCAAGGCCGGTGGACATTTTGCAGCATTGAAACTTCCAGAAGTTTTGGCTAAAGACATTTTTCAATTTGTAGTGAAAGTCAGGAAATTGCCCAGTTATTTTTTTTTATAAATTCTGGTTGTTTTATTTACAGATATTCATTTATTGCCATTTTTTATTGATTATTATTATTTTTTTCTTGTCAAAACATCCTAAAAGTAAAAACGCTTACAAAAACATGGCTAAAATTTTACATGTTAACATAATACGGCAAGAAACAATTAAAATAATATATTATATGTTAATAATTCACACAAATTTAAAATTTATATATATATATATATATATATATATATATATATATATATATATATATATATATATATGAAATCTTTAATTTTTTATGACTGAAAAATCGAAAGGGTTTTAAGAGGTTATTCCTTTTTGTCTTATTTTAAGAAGATATATTTCGGTTTTATGAAATGTGTGGTTCTTTAGATATACCTCTTCTGTCATTAACTATACACTTAATTTGTTATAATTACGGTCCTGTCCTATTATGTTCTTTTATTATCATCGAAAGAATGGCTTGTTTTCCTTATTATTATGTAAAGCCATTAATAAGCTTCGGGTTACACAACGAGCAATGGAAAGGGCTATGCTGGGAATTAGTTTACGAGATAGAGTTCCAAATAAAGAAATCAGAAGAAGAACGAAAATAACAGATGTGAGCAAACGAGTAACGCAGCTAAAATGGAGATGGGCTGGACATATCGCAAGACATGACATAGACAGATGGACATACAAGATAACAGCATGGCGGCCAAGAGGGAACAAGATAAGTGTTGGCAGGCCCCAAAAGAGATGGCGTGACGACATCCAGAAAATTGCCGGAAAAAACTGGATGGGGATCGCTACGGACCGACAGAAATGGAAAAATATGGAAAAGGCCTACATTCAGGAGTGGATGAAAACGGGCTGATATGAATGAATGAATGAATGAATTACATGCATACACCAATTAACTGTAATAATAAAAATAATTTGGGAAAAATCGATATTTTCTTAAAACTGTGACGTCTTCCACCGCCTAAATGAAACAGTTAGCTCAAATTGACCTATTTTGACATCAAGAGCCTGTCATCAAATGTTGTACACTTATTTTCCGGACAACCTGTATGTATATATATATATACATCCTTCTATCGAAGTCAGGCCATTAGGAGTTTCATACGATCCCGAACCACCCATTTCTAGAAGAGTTAGGGGCTCAAAAGTTGAATATAAATGTTCAAGTGACATACGTCGTCCATGAAAATCACTATATACAAGCATTTTTTTTATAAATAAAAAAATTGTATATGGTCTAGGAAATAACGTAAACAAAGTATTCTTGAGCCAATTGTTTATTCTTACTTAGTTGAACCTATATATTGAGGAATAAATAATTGTACGGTAAACCTGAGCCAGGGCACTGATGCCAGATTTACAGTTCATCATATTTGTTAAATTACTTTAAAAATAAGGTACTCGTATTTAGAAGGTTTTAACCAGAGTAGAATTTAAAAATTCGGGAGCTTTTCCTCTTCAGTATTTTCATTAAGATTAAATGGAGTTGTGAAGCTGGGCGAATAATTATGCAAGTTGAAATTATAAAGATAATCTTATTGCTTAAAACTTTAAGGAATATTTATCGTAAAAGGTAAAGTTTGAGTTTATAAAAGTTAAAAATTATTATTAACGTTATCTTCTTAATCTTTGATGACAACGGCGTAGTCAGTCGATATCATTGATAGAAATATATATGAGATGATCAGTTATGCGTTGAATATATCGGAAATAAATTTTCTAGTGTATAAAATAACTCTCTCTCTCTCAGAAACTCAGTAAATATAACTATATCATTATTTATTGTGTAAATATTTTTTAACAATAAAGGAATCTAGGAAACAAAAAATAATTACTTATGGTTTTCCCCAATAATACATCTTTGACTTTAAATAAAATACCAAATTTTTTTATTTTAAAAAATGTACTAGTTTTTTCAGAATTACGAGAGAGAGAGAGAGTGAGAATAACAAATAAATTGCCAAATAGCTGTAAAGCTAAATAAAACAAATATTTATGTGGTTTCATAATAAATATATTTCCAAAATTCTGAAAGTAGATAAATTAAAAATGTGTACTGAGTTTTCCTGTATACATATTGTAAACTACAACTTTAATACTTGTCCACTTTCTATTCTTGAATTCTTCAGTGTATAAAGTTTTAAATTCTTCTACCTCTTTATGCCTCGGGGCTCGTTTTTGTTCAATATGAACAGAAAAGTAACTTGCAATGATTTGTTTTTCTTTTTGAGACCATTTTTTAATAGGCTGACGAACTTTTACTGTGATTCTTTCTCTTACTTTATCTGGTTTAACTTCTTCTTCCTTTTCTTTTTCGTGATCATCGTAATTGATTGAACTTGTAATTTCTTCTCTTTCGACAACGGGGCTTAAATCAATGTCGATGTCATCTAAATGTTTCCCTTTATATTGTTCAATTCCTCCTTCAGTCATTAAAAGTAATAATTTCGAAACCTTTGCTGTTTGGTATAAATTATCGGCTAATCGATAAACTTTACAGTGGGTTTTCAATGTATGCCCCATGAACTGAGAGAGCTGCTCTAGATCTTTTTCACTAAAGTGTAGCAATTGTGTTATTGTAGCGAGATGTTTACGTAATTTAGTAGCACTTATAGTTTTAGGATTGTCTATTCCACATTTTTGGGCATACTTGAACAAAATTTTAGTTCCATCCAAGCATCCTTTGCCACCTGTATGGAAAATATACTTATTATTTTCAATAAAACTGTTTCTTAATGATGTAACATAATCAAAATGCTTCTTCATATCTGGTGATAATAATATAGGTACCCCACGCCCTCGCTTACCCCTTATGACTATTCGACTGTAGGAGTTAATTAAAATTTTTTCTGTTTCACTTAGACAATTTTCGAACTCGTTCTCTCCAGTTTTATCATTTACGAACTTTATTGCTTGGTATTTATCAATTTTTATTTGAGCAACTTCTGCGGGGCGTCTTCTATTTAGTAGTATTATTTGGCAGTATATAACTTCTTTTAGTGTATTATAGGCAATATTGTTTTTGTTATTTAACTGTAGCTCTTTAAAAGCGTTATTAGCAGCAGTATGTAAAAATTCACTTAGCTTTTTAAGGTCAGTGGTCAGAGGCAGCAGTTCATTTTTGTTCCATTTCTTCTCGTTCAAGTTTAGAGCAGCCTGTGCAGAAATTTCATCGGCCCATTGAGATTCAATCAGTTTCTTTAGTATTTTCAAATCTTTTCTTTGGTTATTAGTCTCCTCAATTTGTATCAGATGTATATAGGCTATGTCACAACATTTTTTTAACAAAGTTCCGAAATTCATAGCGAGCGTAGGTGATTCATAAACATCAGTTTCAGAATTGTACCGGGCAATATAATTAATTCCTTTTATAATTAATGAAAAATGAGACGGCTTTAAAAGGTCAATTAGATGTTTAATAGTGGGTTCTTGTTTTCTAGTAAAATCTAGTAATTTGGCCAAGCGTCGCATGTTTTGTCGCACAAAATCTAAATTTCCTTTACTTTTACGACCCTTCATGTAAGAATATGCATACTGACATATTATCATATCCTGTTTAGCAATTAGGTTAACATTATCTGCTCTCATACGAGGGAACAATTCCTTGGTCAACACTTCTTCATATTTGACAAGCTTGCCAATTAACAATGTTGTCTGACCATCGCTTTGGGATGTTTGCCTTTTTTTACTATTTTCAGTATTTTCTAAACATTTTTTAGTATGCCTATATAAACTTTTTCTTTTATAATAGCCTAGGCAATAGGAGCAAGGAAGAAAATCATTAGTTTGGTTAAGATCTTTCGAATTTAAGCGTTTAACAGGTCTTAAAGTATCTGCTACACGATTGTTTACAAAGTTACCCTTCTTTCTTAAACTGGCAACTAGCTCTCGTCTAGACTTTGATTTTGGAGGTAAGGCTAGTATTCTTTGAACCGTAATTTCAGCTGAATGCCAAGTTGAAATGTGCCTTACAAAGTGACTTACATCCTTGTCGCAGTAAAAACAATAGTTCAGTTTATCTGCGTAATTGTTTTTTTTTGTAATCTCCACAAAATTAGGTGCAAGCTAAAAACATAAATTATTAATGTAGTATATGAATAATATAAAAGTTAGGAACTTACAGTTTTATTATCAAGTTGAGTGAGAAGGCGGTCACCCTCAGAAGATGATTTCATTATTAGCATGTGTTCATCAAAGTCATTTATTTTAATAGCAGAAGTAGTATTATTCCTTTTATCTGTCTTTTTGGTAAACTCCTAAAAAACATTGCATTTGTATAAAAAGGCATAATGTTGAAAAACAAATAGAACCAAAAATTATGGCCATTAATAGAATAAATCACCATTATATTGGGATAGGGTATCCATATTTGATCAAAAAATTAAAATTTTATATGTTTATTCTTCATGGGTAAGTACCTCATCATCCATATCATCTGTAAATGGGGGAAAATATGAAGGATCTTCAATGGAATTTTCTTCAACTGATGGGCTAACATGAGTTGTGGAACTTCTAGTTGAGGTATGATCTTCATACTCAATACATGTAAGATTATTTCTGGGGTACATATTTTCACCAAAATCTTTATTTCGATCTACTTTGAAGATTTTTTGGTTTTCTAGTTCTTTTTCTGTCGAAAAATTCGGTAGGTTGATAGCTTTTGCATCTTTCAGTACTTCTTTTTCTAATTTTTTTTCGGGTGATGCTGGATGCAAATATTGCACAGTTTCTGAAAGCCATTTATTAACGTCATATGTTTCCAGATTGTTCTGCTTTATAATATCACTATTTTTTTGAACAATATAAGCGTCTTCTGTATTTTCCAGCGCTAAAATAGAAAAACATAGATGTTTATGTACTTCTTTTCTTCATTTTGTCAAAATAAGCTTATGGTACTATATCTTTATTATTAAAGTAAAACACAAAATATAACATCAGCATTATATTCCTTGATTTTTTTTTAAATTAATATAAATGATAATTTTTTCTATATTACAAAAAAAAGCATCCTGAACCTAACAAATTTGTTAAAAAAAAAAGATATTCTTGAGGTTTTGAAAATTTGTGCTCAAATTAACCTTGTGAGTAATGCATGTAATGCAACTCTTTTTAAATAATGCGCATTTCTTTCAAAAAAAAATTATTTATATTTTAAGCATTACATTTTTGAAGGTCAAATAAATATCTTGATATGTTTTTGTTAAATTTGTAATTAAAGCCTTTTTTAAGTAGTATATGGATATAATTTATTTTAAAAAGGAAATCCTTTTAGAACATTTCAATAGTACCACTAACGTAAAACAATAAGATTTTTAATAAATTATTTTCTTCAAAAATTGTATTCACACTCCTTAGTAATAGACTTTTAAAGACTTCATAAATATCTCGAAACGTTTTAGTAGACATTTTAATTCAGCCATCTTTATGGAAAATATGTAATATTTTTTAAAGAACATTTTATTAGTAGACCTTAACATCTGCTTTCTTAAGACGATATTTCCACTCTCTTTACCGATACATGAAAACTTTAATCAAATAATAAAAAAAAATATTGAAGATAATTCTGAAAATTATAACACTTATTTCGAATAAAATTTATTTTAGCTTTTTAATTTTATTTAATCCTCTAGTTATTAATTATACTTTAACCTAAATCGTTTTCAGATAAGTTTTCTTTTTTTTTCAAGAAAAATGCTTTCCAGTCTCAAAAGTCTGTCCATAAATAATATAAGCTTTGAGTTGATATACAATGTCCCAAAATTGAACTGGAGAGAGATTTTTTTATTTTTAAGTTGTGTAGAAGATATGTTAAATGATGAATAAGTAATTTTGTTATAATATTTGCTCCGTAGTATACAGGTTATCAACGACAATTTTAGTAGTAGTTTGACAAGTAAAAAAAATAAATTTTCTTCTATAGCCTATCTTTGGACTCTGGCTTTATAATTTGAAAACCGATTTTTTATGTGATTGGTAAATATTTATAAATTTTTATTACTTTTTACAAAGTACAGCATTTAAAAGCTCCTTAAAGCATAATAACTTTCAAATTCCTATCTTATTTTTCCTTTGTATTCAAAATTATTTACTCAGGATTTATGAATTTAATAAAACTAATAACAATGTTACTAAGCTTCTAACTTCCTATGATCACTCAAAAAATTAACATTTTTGACTAAAAAGTAAAACAAGGATAAGAATATGTAACTAATTTTGACTATGCATCATTTAACAGATATAGTCAGCCTAAATATGAAATCAATCTATATATGTCAATGTGTCAAGTACAACAAAGCTTGGGTATAATATCATTAAAAAAAAAAACGATTAAATTTTATAAGCATATTTCCAAAAAAAAAACAGAGTGTGTCTTTCGAACACAGTTCAGTTGAACTACATTTATTAAATTAAAGAAATATTTTTATTCAGATCAATAATTAAAATTTTCTGTTTTTTTAATGAAGTTACCCTTTAAAATTACGCAATTCTTATTCGAGATCGAAATTTTTGCGATCAGGTGATGCCAGAAAAATTCATGTCTTGAAACTTTGCTAAAACACTCCTATTCTTTGTTTGACGTCGTTATTTTCGTAAATGTAATTAATATATAATAAATATATTTAAACACTTACCTTTCAATTTCTTGTTACACCTCATCACCATATATTTTGTTCTCCTTTTAAGCATTTTAAAAATGAACTGTACTGTAGTATGCACCTTTTAAACACTTTAATACAAACCCAAACCTCTACACTCGCTAATACACAAATTAACATTTAGCTTGTTTTACATTTCTAATCTATTCCAAGAAGAGGAAAAAACCAAAAGTAAATCGAATGTGTCTGGCACTGTTGCCGAATTTACTGGCTAAGGTTTGTCCATTCGTAAATAGGTAAAATCTGCGATAAGAATGCCCTCAAGCGGCAACCTTTACAACTAAAATATTGACAATTAGTACAAAGTCAAGCCATGTTATGAAGATTGATTACTTAAGATAGGATAACTTGTGATAGGTTTTAATACGCGTGAGTGGAGTATTTTAGCGGGATATTTAAAATTATATTCGATTCACTTTTGTTTCCGACGAAATAACAACATTATCAGGCAAAAACCAACTTGAGCCAGATATACGGCTCAGGTTTGTCGACCTGGTTCAAGATAGTGCATTCGAGTTACTATAGTTGGCTCAAGTCGGTATGAAAGATTTATATATATATATATATATATATATATATATATATATATATATATATATATATATATATATATATATATGTGTGTGTACTGGTGCTTTTTCGGTTTTCAATCCGTTCGTCAATAAAAATATCTTCTTCTTCTTCTTAAAGTGCCTTGTACAGGGTGAATCAACGATTGGATGAAGTAAGTTTGTGCCTTTTCGGTGAAATTTACAAAGAAACTATATTTATTGTTTGATACAGTTTATTTTTACGCAGATTTTAAAAATATTTAGGACTCTACAGGGTGAGCCAAAAAACTAGGACAGCATAAAGTTGTATTTTTTTAAATAGAACACCCTATATACGAATCGTATTTTCGATTTAGCTTATAATTTTAAATCTTTTTTATTAAGGATTTACTATAACAAAACTTTATAGTTTCTGAGATAATTAAGTTTAAAGAAAAAAAGTCACATTTTCAAGCATCAATTCAATCTTAAATAACGTTTTCAATTTTGTGACAAATATATTCAAATTTGGAATTTAGAAAGGCCAAGGACAAGTTAACATAATTTTTACCTAATATTTGCAATAAAAGCTACAGGGTGTTGAACACATCGGCTCAAATTTGAACAAGTTTAAATGAATAAATATCTTTTTTTTTAAATGGTACACCCTGTATATTTTCATGTTATTTAATACAGTAATAAAAACCCTAAAAGTTTTGTTTAATATATCCTATACCTATTTATAATAGTTTTTGAGATATTTCAGCCATGGCAAAAACAATGTAAAAGAACATTTTTCTGTGTGTCAAATTTATAACCGCAATCGCTTCTTTTAGTTTTTATGTAGTGTAGTTTGGTTTTTTTTGCATTCATCTTATATTGTAAAATGAATTTTCCAAAGAATGAGTTAATAGATATGATTTATACAATAGGAGAGACTCAAAAAAATTGCCTTCTTGCTCAAAGAATTTACAAAATGAAGTATCCTGATCGACGTACAATAAATGCGGAGATTCAATTAAATCCAAATTTATTATGCAAGGTAATGTTTAGTGATGAAGCTACTTTTAGAAGTAACGGTGCCGTAAATAGACGCAACATGCATTATTATGCCACAGAAAACCCATTTTGGATTAGAGAGGTGCAACATCAAAACCACTGGTTATTAAATGTTTGGTGTGGTATTCATCATAATCGAATTATTGGACCCCACTTTTTTAATGAACCACTAAATGGCCATAGTTACCTGAACTTTCTACAAGAAGAACTACCCCAACTACTTCAAGGTCTCGATAGGGATGAGCTCGACAGTATGTGGTTCCAGCACGATGGTGCGCCTCCGCATTACCATCGTGAAGTTCGTGCGTTTTTGGACCAACGATATCCGCAAAAATGGATTGGACGTGGGGGTTTCATTGAGTGGAATTTTGCGACATCACCCCATTAGATTTCTTCCTATGGGGTTATATTAAAAATAAGGTGTATGTTAATCCATCAACAACAGTGGAAGATATGCGAAACAGGATTAGGGATACCTGTAGAACAATAACGCCACTAATTTTGTCCAGGGTCCGAGAAAATCTGCAAAAAAGACTAAATTTGTGCATTTCACAAGAGGGTCGTTTATTCGAATACTTATTAAAAAGAAATAATTAATCTCAGTATTTAATAGGTAATTTTTTTGTTTCAATTTAGTATAAAAGTAAATATGTATTTGCCTTGTCGTTATTGTTGTGTTAATTTTTTCACATTATGTTTAATTAAACTATTGCCGTTGTAATATAACGAATAATGTATTTCATCATATTCAACCACATTCTGTTTGTTTCTGTAGTTTCTTTTTATTATTTTACATGGCTACTATGATAATGAAGACTATTTCTGTAAAAAAGTATGGAAAATAAGAAAAACTGAAATATCTCAAAAACTATTATAAATAGGTATAGGATATATTGAACAAAACTTTTAGGGTTTTTATTACTCTATTAAATAACATGAAAATATACAGGGTGTACCATTTAAAAAAAAAGATATTTATTCATTTAAACTTGTTCAAATTTGAGCCCATGTGTTCAACACCCTGTAGCTTTTATTGCAAATATTAGGTAAAAATTATGTTAACTTGTCCTTGGCCTTGCTAAATTCCAAATTTGAATATATTTTTCACAAAATTGAAAACGTTATTTAGGATTGAATTGATGCTTGAAAATGTGACTTTTTTTCTTTAAACTTAATTATCTCAGAAACTATAAAGATTTGTTATAGTAAACCCTTAATAAAAATGATTTAAAATTATAAGCTAAATCGAAAATACGATTTGTATATAGGGTGTTCTATTTAAAAAAATACAACTTTATGCTGTCCTAGTTTTTTGGCTCACCCTGTAGAGTCCTAAATATTTTTAAAATCTGCGTAAAAATAAACTGTATGAAACAATAAATATAGTTTCTTTGTTAATTTCACCGAAAAGGCACAAACCTACTTTATCCAATCGTTGACTCACCCTGTACTTATAGGGCGTTGGCGATTATCTTACGGCCAGACCTCTATCCTTAATGGCATGACAGAGCTCGCCAATGTTATTGTATGCCTGTCCAGTCGTAGCAACGACATTTGTTTGTGACCTACTCCTCTATTGCCTCCGATCTTCCCTTGAATAATTAACTGAGGAATTAAATATCTTTTTCGTCTCAGGATATGACCCAGGTATCCCATTTTTCGTGCTTTGATCGGTGTCTATGACAGGTTTTATATATATATCCATGTTTTTAATGTAGCATTGGAATTGCAACCTATATTTTTATAATGCCCTAGCCTCCACTGCATATAATTACATTATCATGGCTTTAGATTGATTTCTATGCGATTACAAAATTATTTCGGAGATTGGAAATAGCAATAGTAGTAATCCGGATCCAGATTTAAATTAAGAGAATCAAAAATCAAACATCCCTATAACACGATCCTTGGAACGGAAAATACAATCCCGCAGCACAAAAGGACAATTCCGACGTTTTGACAACGACTCCCACAATCACATAGATTCAAGTTCAGATCGAGCCTCGATAGACTTTTCCACTCACAGATATGTTCAGACAATTGCAGTGGGAAAACGACGTTTCGAAGGGCGGTCCCACGACCGACATTATTTACAAAAAATTATTTTAAATTACAGGGTGCTTATTAAAAGAACAAATTATCATTAAGAATCTTTAGGCGTTATATTAACGCATGATTCGTCAGTAGTATAAAAAGATTCTAGAATTTTTAGGAAAGATAGTAATAAAATTTCAAGGTAACTATTTCAAAATATTTCTGATTGCACGATATCATCATTATTAGTACGTTATCTTTATCAGAAAGTATTTTCAACGGACTTAATGCTACCCTGTTCCAATCGATACATCGGGCGAATTCAAAGTTCATAGTCGGTGCCATTCAGATAACAAATAAGAATTATGCTATTTAAAAGACGAACTTACTTGAACTGAATTGAAAATTTTTTGTAGCATTAGGATTATGTAGTTAAAATTATTCTGTATAAGATAAATAAGAAATGAGTGCGACAAGTAAAGTTTTTGGAATACTGGTAGTATTCGGGGCAGTTTACGTCTATCTAAAATTAAATGAAGTTCCGCCAGTACCAACAATTGAAGAAAAGTGGTGGGGATCCGGTAAGGACCGAAAAGAAGACAATGCTCTCAAAACTTTCAAAATAAATATATCGGACGAGGTAAGAAAATTAATTTATTTTTTGTCTGTTTTTTATGTTTATTTGCACTTATCTTCACAGGTTATAAAGGATCTTCAAGATAGGCTTAAAAATGCGTTGCCATTACAACCCTCTTTGGAAGGCGTTAATCAACACTATGGCATAAACACAGAACTTTTAGAACCTGTTATTGATTATTGGAAAAATAAGTATATCTGGAAAGAGAGGCAGTTATTTTTAAACAAGTTTCCACAATTTAAGACGAATATCCAGGTAAATGAACAAGGTGGACAAACTTCGATGTTTTTCTAGGTTACTTTAAAAACCGTAACCTGTACAAAAAATGTGAACCCCCCATTTTCGAGCTCTTTTTTGGAGAAACATAAGAATGTGAAAACAGATCATGGTTATCTTGATTCGTTTATGATCTATAGGGTGATTTTCAAATTTGATCCAATTCTAATATGGTGGATAATTTGGTTATTACTTAAGATATCAAAAAACGAAAAAAACTTTATATGGGCACTTTTTTACGTAGAATACATTGGAGTTCTTATTTTTTTATTTCCGAATATCGGAAACGAGACACGACTTAAAGTTGTATTTTTTTAAATGGAACACCCTATATATTTTTAACTTAATAGTTTGCATTTATTTTTTCCTTTAAGATGACATATTATAGTTGATATTTCTTATTATCGTAAGTTCTCGACTTTTAAATTTTGCTTTGAATTTAATAAATTGAATAAGGAAATATTTGATCATAGACTCCTGCCAGTGACATATTGAGGTAGCTTTAATTAGAATGTTATTGATATTACTAATATACTGTTTTTTAAATTTATTATACTTAAAAGCATGTAAATATTAAAATTTTTATTTGCTTCGGACCTGCTGAATGTTCCATAATTAAAAAATTTAAAATTACTCAATATTGAGTAATTATAAAGGTACAAGTTAATGAAAAATCCATAAACGTCAAACGACAAACTTTGATTTAGATGACATACGCCTATGTAATGGAACAAATATTAATTATTTTACACTGTTCAATGTGAACTATATTCCGTTAAAATGCATAATGAAATAATCACTCTGTGAATAGATTTCTCGTGGGAATAGAGTAGTTATATTTTTTATCACTATCCAAAAAAGTGTAAAGGAAAAATAAATCAGTTATCGAATTTAACTTCTATGATCTTTGTTGTTTAAATGTTTTCTTAAAAAATACATAAAGTCAGTTAATTTATGAAGACGTAATAAGACCCTCTCTTAGAATTGCCTATAAATCTGTCTAAGTAATCCTGCCCTGGTTATGTAAATAAAACCGAAAGATAAGGGAAGTTTATAACATATGGTATATGCACAAATCGTTAAAATGTCTTAGAATATTGAACGATTTTCCCATTATTAGGAAACGAAACAATGATCTAATAAACTCATTAGAATAGAAATATATCGTTTGACCATTTGTAAAAAGAATCTTGATTAATCACTGTTTTTTCTATTCACAAGAAATAACGAGTTAAGATGTTTATTGCCAAAACAGCCAAGAAAAGTGAATAGTTTTTTTTATAGTCTTTAACATATATTCTTTTCGTTATAGGAAGACGTAGGTTACTTTGTTTTACTACTCTGTTGTATAAAAATTAGGATTTAGACGCTCAGAGGCCAATTTGGGAATCAAACATCCGGTATAGAATAGCTAACGCCCTCAGCACGTAACGATCGAAACCTTCGAATTTTAAGGGAAAGAAATTGACGTTTACAGGGTTCCATCGACTAATATGGGTACACACGGGAATCAGAGGGATATAGAGGGGGTGTAAGATTCGAACACACTCTTTTAAGGAATAGTAAATTTCAGTCATAATTTGAATGCCGTTAGAACGGTACCGTGAGTACCAGTACCGTAGAATAATTACGTCACGGGTATAATCGTCGGGAAAGAAGGTTATCTTTGTTTAATTTGGGAAATTAAGGGATTATCGTGTGTTATTTTAGTGGGAGATTTCGTGATTTTCATACAGTTCGATTAAGTAATATAAAAGCTGTTTTTCGCATTTTATTTCTTTTTTTTTTGTTTAATATTTTGTTAAGCTATTTATACGTGTTTTTTCAAAATTGGGTTTTACGTTTTTGGTTAAAATAACGGCCGAGAAGAGCAATTATGTTAGTTTTTTCGTAATTGTTATTAGTTTTAAGTTTCTCATTGTAAATAGTTCGTTTTTCTATTTATTTTTGTTAAATAGATTTAAGTGTTTTTAATTTAATTAAAACCTTCACACGAATTAACTTGCGGGCGCGCTGTTGCGAGACCTACAAAACAAGTAATGTCTCCTGACCAACTAATTAGCAGCCTTTCCTGAGTCCTGAAGTTTTGAGTCATGGTTTTGGTAAGTTTAAATAACCGTAGTTGTTTGGTACTAAAGCTACAAGAGAGAAGTTGAACGACCAGACATTCAGAATGTCTTTATTACTGTGAAATTTAATTATAGGTTATTAAAATAGTTACAAATTAATGTGTGGCAACAATTTGGTTATGGATAGACTGGCTAACGCTACCTCAATATCTCACTGGCAGGAGTTTATGAACAAATTTTGTCACACCTACAAAGATAAAATATTTCCTTATTCAATTTATTAAATTCAAAGCAAAATTTAAGGGTCGAGGACTTACGATAATAAGAAATATCAACTATAATATATCATCTTAAAGGAAAAAATAAATGCAAACTATTAAGCTAAAAATATATAGGGTGTTCCATTTAAAAAATACAACTTTAAGTCGTATCTCATTTCCGATAATCGGAAATAAAAAAAATAAGAACTCCAATGTATTCTACGTAAAAAAGTGCCCCTAGAAAGTTTTTTTCATTTTTTGATATCTAGTAATAACCAAACTATACACCTTATTAGAATTTGGTCAACTTTGAGAATCGCCGTATAGATCGTAAACGAATCAAGATAGCCATGATCTGTTTTCGCATTCATATGTTTCTCCAAAAAAGAGCTGGAGAATGGGGGGTCAGATTTTTTGTACAGGTTGCGGTTTTTAAATTAGCCTATAAACACATCTTAATTTGCCCATCCTGTACAGTTGAAATAAATAAAATGTGATTTTTAACATTTATATCTAGTCAGTTAAAATGAAACTCGTTCATTTACCAATACTGATTTTGGGTAATTAAAAATAGTGGCGTACAAATTGAAAATATATGTACTGATAACTCATAAAAATTAATAAAATTTTGTTTGCGTAGTCAATAATACAATTACACAAAACAAGCTGGACTTATTAATACAGGCAGATCAGTATCTTGTCAACAATTATTTATTTTGATTTTTCTGTTAAATAGGTTATATAAACTATTGGCTCGGACGGACTTTCACCAAATCTTTTCTTAAGTATTTTCCTGCAAACTGCAAATATTTTGGCATATTTACCCTACCGATCTGTGGTTTTGTGTTTCATTTCTTGCTAGTTAATTGGCGTTTATATTAAATATTTTTGATGGTTTAAGAAGCAGAAATTTGAAATTTTCTTTGTCTTTCATAAAAACCACACAATAAACTTCTTTTTGTATTTGAAATGTGAAATATTAGTTCATATTGAAAATATTCATGTTTCATTTTGAGTGATGTACAAGTAAAACAAGTTTAGGTTGTATCCTAAACAACAGTTTTTCATAATTTCTTTTTTCTGGATTCTTTAAAAGTTTAATTTTATTATATAATGTGTTTAGGTATATACTTTTTTAGGGTTTAAACATCCATTTTATCCGCGTCAAACCCAAAAATGTCCCTCAAGGAGTTCAAATATTACCACTCTTAATTTTACATGGATGGCCTGGATCTGTAAGAGAATTTTATGAAATGATACCACTTTTGACAACACCGCAAGATGGTAAAAGCTTTACTTCAAATTAGCTGCTAGTTTGCGTTTTCACGAAGTATATTTTTATGCTATAGTTCTAAAATTTTGCAACAGATTTGTTTCCATTTTCTATTTAATACAATTTAATATAGTTTTTTAATTTTTAGGATCTGATTTTGTTTTTGAAGTAATCGCACCCTCTCTACCCGGCTATGGATTTTCTGACGGAGCTGTCAGACCAGGTTTGGGCCCAGCCCAAATTGCTCGGTTACTTAATAAACTTATGATAAGGTTAAATTTTAACAGATATTATGTTCATGGAGGTAAATATTCTACAGAAATGGTAGTGGAGTAAAAAAGTAACGTAACAAATTTCTTGGTAAATAGATTGTATAAACCTACTTGTAAATACTTTTTAAGTAAACTACCACTTCTCAAAAGCAAATAATTCTAGGACTTTTTTCGTAAAAAATTGATTAATGTTGCGTAAAAAATAATTATTTTGAATAAATGTCTCCACAAAGCTGAGATTTCTGAAGACTGGAATGAAAATATGGCTGCCTTGTTGCTCAAGAAGAGAGATAGGAGGAACATAATCAATTATACATCTATATCTCAATTGTTCCAAGTTTATAATATGTTTATGAGGGTTATTATCTAACATCAAATACACACGATGTATGCATGCTAATCAATAGAACAAACCGGATGTTGTAAAGCTCACAGTACATCGGATCAACGTATTCTGATAGAAAAAGGCAACCGAATACCATTTGTCTTTATTATTTATCGTTATTCACCAAGCATCTGATAATGTTGAGCTGATGACAATAGAGTAACGAACGGCTAAAAAAAAAAGAAAAAAAGAGAATGGGTAGTTTTGATGGAGGAGGTGGGTGTTATGTGTGATCACTTTTGGTGCTATTTTTTTCCCAGTTAAAAAAATTAACTAATAATAAATGCTGATAGTTCTGTTTTTATTTCTACTACGTTCAATAACTTATTATTATAATCAGATTTACAAGCCAAACGACTTCGCACTCCCTCCAGGGATTATTCACTCATAACAGGTACACAAAGATACCAAAAATATCGGGTCCTAGATGACGTGGTCTGCTGTCTTTCCTACGAACTTTCAGACGGTTCGCGCGGTTGCAAGGAGAGTTGCTTTCTGCATCGGTTTATACAGATGCTCAGTAAGGCCCAGTTCCTTGATGATCTGCAGGAGGTTCTGTGGTATCACTCGAGTTGTTTGATAGTATTATGGGAATCGTGTGGACCCTGTTCATTACCCACTGTCCTGCTCCATTTTACAATTCCAAAAGAGTAGCCGAGCGCCTTAAACAAATTTCTACTATTTAGACTAATAATTATTATCATTAATAATGTATTATAAAAATATTGCAATTCAGTTTAATTTCGTTTCAAATTTGTTTCTAGGTGATTGGGGTTCTTTTATATCTCAAGCCATATCCGTACTTTACCCGGAAAATGTCATTGGTGTCCACAGAAACTGGTGTCCTCCCCCTCCTCTTGATCCAACGCTGGCCATTAAGGCATTTTGGCCATCTTTATTTTTTACTGAAAAGGAAATAGAGAAGAACTATCCATTAAGTAAAATGTTTAGTTTTTTAATTTTGGAATCTGGCTATTTTCATATGCAAGCAACCAAACCCGATACGGTAGGTGAGTTACAAGTTTTTTTTTTAAATGACAGCTTAATTTAAAAAAAAATCATTTGGCATCTTTTCAAATTTATTTTTGAATTTATTTTTTCAGGTGTTGCTTTAAGAGACAGTCCTGTTGGTCTAGCCGCTTATATCTTAGAGAAATTTAGTACTGGTACCAACCTAGCTTATCAAGATCTTTCAGATGGGGGCATCACAAAACAGTTCACTATGGATCAATTGTTGGATAACATAATGATTTATTGGGTCACTGGATCGATTACTACAGCCATTAGACTGTATTCTGAAGCTGTGTCTAGTGAATCCATAAAACTGGGAGTCGAAAAGTAAATCTTTTTCATAGCATTTGTTATAAATAGATATGTGGCTGCCATTCAGGATCTTTAATAATGAATTATTTGATACCGAAAATCTTTTTCCTCTTTTTGTAGGCGGTTAGAAATTCATCCAGTAAAGTAAACTAAATTTTGTGAAAGATTATAAGTTTAAACTCTTAATTTCATATTGTAATACATTCGTTCTTTTTCAGTATTCCTGTTAAAATTCCTGCTGGCTGTAATCGATTTGAGAATGAAATGACTTACCCACCAGAGTCTGTTATAAGGAAACAACATCTTAATTTAATTCATTTGACTGATTTCGAGACTGGTGGACATTTTGCAGCATTGGAACTTCCAGAAGTTTTAGCTAAAGACATTTTTCAATTTGCAGGGAAAGTCAGGAAATTGCCGAATAACACAAAATAAAATTTTTCTCGTGTTTACTTTTTAGAGTACAAATATAGTTAATTTTATACATTTTTTTGTGTACTTAATTTCCAAATATACATTTGTTGTCTTTTTTTTTATTAATCATTTTTATTATAAACATTCTAAAATTAAAACATGTATAAAACCATGGTAAAATTTTACATGTTAACACAAAAAATTAAAGTAATAATTAACCAAAATTTAAAATTATTTGGTTACCATAATTAATTAAACTAAATTGTTTATTGTTTAGTATTGGAGAAATTATATATATATATATATATATATATATATATATATATATATATATATATATATATAATATAATAACTATACCTAAGTATAATTGATTTGTACCAAATTTTTGTACCAAAATTTTTTTTATTTTCAATAAAAATTACTCAGTTACACATGTGCTGTATTGCTGAATGTACCCCATTTTTAGTGATTTAAAGTTTAAAATATTGATGCCAATTTTCTCTTTCTCAGGTGAGTTCAGATGAAAATATAATTATAATTAGAAAAAGTCAAACCAATGATTCAAAAACACAAATACAATATTTATTTTAAATAATACAATCATGTCAATGGATATAATTTTTTGTAAAATTTATAGATCACCTTATCTATACCTAATTAAATTATCAATATTATTCAATATGCACTATATTTTTTTAAAGGACTTAGGATTATTAACTCTGGCAATATTGTATAAATGTCTGAACGGTTATAAATGACTAGTGTCTTAATATATGTGATTTTATTTTAAACAATGTAAAAATAATTTATTGTATGCCATTATTATTAAAAGTGATCCTGTTACAGTGCAAATTAAACAATTTATTTTATTATTAACTATAACTATTCATAATAAGATTAGTATATATCTATTTTATCAAATTATTTTCAGGCAAGTCAAACATTTCTATATCTTACACATTAAATAAATACCTTTTAAATCTCTAGAAATTTTTTATATCCACGTTTTAGATTTCTTCCTTCCCTTGATTTTACATAAAGAAAAACTTAAAAATATTTTTATATTCAAGCTCTATGTTTCTTCCTTTTTTTTTTTTTAAATTTTTAATGAATGAGACCAGCAATGTTATTTCTATCACAGATTAAACTGCACTGTCTTGGTTTAAATTTTTATAAAATAACAAATGAAAAATTTTGAGGTTATGGTCCTGTTAATAAAAAAGACTAGCGATTTTTAGACTACAACCGATTAATATCTACTCCTTCTTTTACTTTTCAAAATAACAACTGAAAATTTTGTGGTTATGTTACTTTTTACAAACCAGACTAACGATGTTTATTGTACAACTAATGGACCTGTATCCTCTTAAAAAAATGAATTTTGGCTTTTATAGTAAGTGGTGACACAGTTGTTTTATTTTTTTTTCTGATTGGTCGGTCA